>JAUTXW010000763.1:227500-245033 GCA_030620095.1 Kuschelorhynchus macadamiae | reverse complement strand
GCTTGCACAAGTAAGTTTTAAATACTCATAAAATAACAAAAAATTACTGCAATTTTATCCTACTCATTTGTATAGTAATTTAAAAAATTACTATTCTAATCTATTGTTTAAATGTATTTGACGAAACTAAATTATCAACTCTACACACAGTTAAACTAGTAATAGTAATAATCGGTTAAGGTCATATGCAAATTATATATATCATCGATCAAATGCTTCTGGGGATAATGGTTTATGTTTAAAAATGATAAAACATTATTGGTCTTCGAAATTTCTAAGGCTTTTTTATAATAAATGTGTTGAAGAGGCAAGGTTTCTATCCCAATGTAAAAGTGCAATAGTTCTACCCCGCTCAGAAGCTATTAACTAATTAAAATATTTGTATTGGGTTTAGATTATTTGTTGAATTTAGAATGATAAACAAATTTCTTTTTTGGCTTTTTCTGTGCTTACAATCGGCGCGTTGAAGAGTTCCCATAGGATGAAACTCGGAATGAAAACACTTATGCAACTTCTATGTGTCTTAGGTAAATGACACAATTATTTATTTTTGCTTAAAATAATTTTTTTTATATTTCGTATCGAAACATTCCAAGGGTAGACTTGTGCACATGTTGAGATATGTAATTTTCTCAAATATCAGTTTGTTTGCATTAGCTTCGAAATTGTTAGGTCAAATTGTACATTCTCAGTTAACAAAAAATAATCTAATACCTCACTTACTTTATTTCTCAAGAACTTACACCTCATCGTTTTTTACTTACGTTTGTATTTTGCTGCACTATAGCAAGCTTAGATGAGAAAAAAGGGGTAACTGGTGCCAAACAATCGAGGTGGTGACGAATTTATTGTGATTTTATGAGTAAATGACATTTTTTATATCCTATCGATAGGGTAATATATCCAGCCTATGGCTGTATGAGCCGTAGTGAAAAAAAAATTGCAATTACATTTTAGAGATAAAAAGTGCTATTTATGATAATGTCGTGTCTTAATATTTTTCATTATATTTTTCTTATTTTCCTATTATTAGGTCTATCTATGATATAAAGGAAATGTGAAACAATAATATTAAAAGTATGAATCCAATCTTAAGCTAACCATCGCCGATTTTGCGATTTTTAATATATTTGTAGATTTTGACTTTGTGATCGCGAAGCTGAAGGATTTTGTTGATAACGTTTAATTTTTGAGTTATCCACTATCAAAGTTCCCATTTTTAGGGCTGATTTTATTCAAAATAGTTGGTTTTTGCATCAATTTACTGAAAACCAAAATAATATAAAGTAAACAGATCACGGCCCATGTTTATATTTAAAACACATTTAAAAATAGAGAAAGTTTAACGTCAAAAATACGCCAGATTTATTACTAGAATCTAGGAATTTTTGTTGGTTACATAGATGTTTTGGCACAATGGAATAGTTCAGCGCCATTGAATGAAGAAAACAAAGGATGGTGCGTGACCGTTGTTTAACAAGCGGATACCTTCGACGGAAGTCGGCCGTCTGGGCTAGTCAAATATGACTTATCGTTTTGTTGTTTGTGGTTTTTCGAAAGGTCTTAAAAACACAAATGCAGGGATTACGTTTTATTGGTGAATATATTTTGGCATATTTTATTAGATATTTTGTCTTTAGAGCAGTTAGTTTAATTTTTGCTAGTGAATAAAGTTTATTCTTTGACTTTTGATAAACAATATCTTTATTGTCGCTTGCTTACATTCCTTACTTTACTTTAGTTATTCGATATTCAGCGCCAACTATTCGAATTTCTAAATTCAAATTCGACAAAGTTTATTTTCCAAAAATTGATATATCTGCTCTTAAAAACTGGTTTTAACACCTAAAGTTATGGAATCTACTTTAATTACCTTTTTAGCTCTGGTAGCAAATAGGGAAGATTTAATTGATTACCTAATTGATACAGGGATTTTTATGCCTACGCTCTCTTGAACGACATACGGCAAAGTACGCCCCCTTAACAACGTGGACTTGAAATATACATGTATAGGTTTTTCAAAAAAATAAAAAAAAACATTAATGTGATTTTATTAAAAAATCCTTATTTCGGAATTTTGTTGGCGTGCGGTAGCTTTTCCATACTGCCTCATCATTAAAGCCATAAAATCATACAGGACCTTAAATCCCATACGGAACCCGCAAGCCACAACAGAGGTTAGCATATTCAAATATGATTTTCCATGATTTGAGGTTACCTTGATTTTATGGCTTTAATTATAGTTTTTTCGACGAACCTGGGCAAACCTAACGATAACTGAACAGATCCACCCAACAGTATAGGTTTTGTTAAAAAGAAATCCTCGTTTTAATATAGATATACTTTTTTATATCACAACAAAAAATGCCTAACCAGGGCTAAGCAAAACTCAATTCGATGTTTAAAACACAACTACATACAAAAATATGTTTTGCTAAAAAAATTTGAAAAAAATCATCGCCTGAACATCCATTGCAATGAAAGTGGAGAACCCTACTACGGAGCCCACCGTACCGCTCCGCCGAAATAAGACATCAGCCAATAAAATGTGTTTCCGTAAGGTTTTTAGTATTCTATTCTAGTATTTTTGTGTTAGTTTTCAGTGAATTGTTGCAAAAACCAACTATTTTGTATGAAATATATGCTGAAAAGTTGAAGTGTGCATTTTGACAGTAAATAACTCAAAAACAAACCGTTGCCGTCGAAATTTGATTTCAGATTCGTGATCAGCAGCTCAAAATCTTCGAATATACCAAAAATCATAAGAATCGACGACGATGGTTAGCTTAACCGAAAAATTACCCAATCTTTTTTTGTTTTTTTTTTCTACATTATTAATTAAATAAAGATTTAATTTGTCATAAAAATCGATATTAATCCAGGGGTGCGATTTTGGACTTATCATTTCATTAGTTAACGAATCGCTCAGTCACGTTTCGTTAGTTAACGAATCGCTAACTCACGTGACTTAGCGAAACAACAGCCAGAGATTGGAAAGTTCCATTCATTTTTTAAATGGAAAATTGCATGTATTTTTTAACGTCAAGTAGCCATGTGACAATTACTGTTAACCTTAAAATTATTTTGTTGACGTTGAGCAAAACACGAAAAATTTGTTTCGCCTAATTATATATGATTATTCTGGAAATAATTAAAAGGTGATGAAGAATTAAAACTCTAAAACTTTTAAGAACTGTCTGAAGAGCCCTAATACTTTCGTTGTACTTACTACACTTCTAAAGAGAATATACAGCAGCATTGCTAGCATCAATTGGTGATGGTGATAATCTTCTAATAATCTAGAAGTTAAAAAATAAATGGTGATTTCAAAAGACCTAAATTTAACACTAAGTGGCTACAAGTGAGTGCAGTGAAAAAAGGTTTTTTAATGGATTTTGTTTCATATTCTGCGTCTCCAGAACTAGGCTTTTAATGTTACTAACCGAATTATACCTACTATAAAGGCGGAATATAATGTTTATGCACATGTAGGAGGTATTTCCAGATATTTTAGAGACATTAAAGAATATGATATTCCTAAAAACACTGACAGATATTTCGAGGTAGGAGCTATCTATTTATCTATATCTAAGACACTAAACCAAGCCTTGTTAAAAAGTTAACAGTCTGTTACCATGTAAACTTAAATGGGCTAATAATCTGATAAATTTAACAGACTTTCCTGGCTATGAACTTCTTCCATCATACCGCCTGAACGATGGTTTCGCTTACGATCGTAGTAATGTATCATGTACAAGACTTCCGAATCTTGAATCGAACAGATCCGATATCCTGTGGCTCAAATTAGCTCTCAGAACTTCCACTAAATTTATTTATTGTATTTAGTCCTCTTCCTTAGACAATTCCTTCAACGAGCTCTTCGACTTTCTTTTTGCTAAAGTAGATTCCCTAATCTCTAAATTCCCTTCCTCTGAAATCATTATCCTTGGCGATTTTAACGTTCATAATAAAGAATGGTTAGGGTCCACTAAGACCGATCCTCAAGGTATAGCAGCAGAGGCCTTTGCAATCAGCCAATCTCTCACAAACCTCATCAGAGAACCTACTTAGTTCCCACGCATCGTCACACAGCCAAAATCCACCTTTTTCTTCCACTCCCCCAGTGTCTTTTCAGTCTTCTATTTCCGCTTGTCTGGGTTCCTCTGACCACGGTCTAATTACTGTTTCCTGTCCCATACAACAATTTGTAAAGTCCATGCTACCTCGTATTGTTTGGCACTATAGGTCCGCTGACTGGGATGGGTTGCGGGTTTCTATTCTTCCAATGATCCTTTTGAGATCTCTTCTCAAATCTCGGATGTAATCTAATTAGGCATAGAAACCTTTATGCGACATTCTATTAAGACTTCAAAACCACACAAAAATAAACCTTGGTTTTCAAAATCCTGCGATAATGCCAGACTAGAGAAAATCTGTTCTCTAAACAATTTTCTCAAGAATCCTACTTCAGAAAGTCTACAATCCAAAAACGAGGCACGAAATGATTACAATCGCATAATTCTTGAAGCCGAAAATGCCTTCAATATATGCATAAACGGCAAAGTTCTTTCTTGCCAAATTGGGAGTCAATCCTTTTGGTCGCTTGCCAAAAATATTAATGAAAACTTAAATAAATTCAGCTGACAACTTTGTCCCATCAATAACCTTAAATATAAATAACACAATCTAAAATATTGAAGTAAAACACAAATTTTAACTGTGAAAGATGTTTAAATCCTTTTAAAAAAAATATGTATCTAATTTTTAGAAAACGTGTAAATATATGGTAAATACCAATGGTAACCTCTTATAATTGCAATTATTAATGAGAGGGAAACGTTTATGTATAAAAAATCCACTTGAGTTTGTTTAAAAAAAATGTTTTAACAGTGTGCTTTAAGCTTTAAAATTTAAAAGTCTTATAAATTAAGGTAACTAACCTTTTTCGTCTTCGTACAACAGGTTAGGGGGTTGGTTCAGTTAATGGTGAGTATTTTGAGGTCCTCCAACTAATTTCTTATAGGAACGGGTCTCTCAAGTTCACACAAGTCCGCTCAGTCCGAACATCTGAGTGGCAACTTCTATAATTATTCGCATCAACTCAATAAGCCACTGATGAAAGTGTGAATTCCAAACGTTAACTCATTAAAAAATAAGCAATTCAAGGAGTTAACAACACAATAATATGACTACTTAGTGATTACTAATCATTGTAGTAATGATAGTAGTAATAATAGGAGGAACTGGGTTGCCTAAAAAAATGACTTTAGAACCAAACACATCCTAACACGAGGTTATGAAAGGCCAACATTTCATATAATAAAAATACAAATAAGAACGAGAATTATACATAAAAACTCACCCAAATGGTGTCAATTCACTTAATTCCATAAATCAATTATAAAGATGACCAAAGATTTCCATGGAAATATGAAATTATGGACTTAAAGGTCTAACCAGCCGCAAAGGTATATCGGAAATCAAACAACTATCAGCTAAAGTCGATGCTTTTGAATTTAGCATCCTGTATTGCTGACTATACCTTTATATCGAAATTATGAAAAAAATCCAATATAACACTTTAATGAGATTTATATCCATATTAAAAACAAACCAGAGTTACCATTAAACTGTAGTCGAAAGAATATTTTAAACAGGAAAATATGAAGAATTAATATATCATTAAAGGAAACACTGCGGCATGGATGAAACACTGTTCCACTAATTCACGTAACTCGAAATTCTATTGAGACAAAACTTATATGTGAGATTATTACTAGCTATTTCTAAAATTCAAAATATTTAGGAAAATTATATATAAATCAACATTTTAAAGAAAACATTTGGTAGCGCCATCTGTGAGTCGATAGAACGCTCGCCAGTCTTGCTCGGATATATTATGCAAATACTAAAGTTTACAATATGCACGAAATTACCTTCATGGTTAAAAAGATACAATATATCGTATCAAAGACTCAAAAGACTTAATACCAAAATATTCTCTGGTCTTGATGGTATTCCGGCCATAGTCCTAAAAAGGGATCCAAAACTCTCTACTCTAACTACAAACCCATATCGTTCATCCCAATTATGAGTAAGGCAATGGAGAAGTATATCAATAATGATTTTTAAATTACCTTGAAAAGTATTAAGTTATACATGACAGGCAATACGGTTTCCGCCACCAAAGACTCACAGCGGATCATCTTACCTTCGTAACCCACAACGGGAATAAGTCTATCATCGAATTCTACAGTGAAGCCCAAATTATTGCCCTCGATATATCCAAAACATTTCATCAAGTCTAGCATGACGCACTTTTTAACAAACTTCCTGCCTATGGTCTTTCTACAAAACTTTGTACCTGGATTGCCAGTTTTCTTTCCAATAGAAGTATTTCTGTAGTAGTTGCCGGCCATTCATCAAACTCTCAGAAAATCAACGCAGGTGTTCCACAGGGCCCAGTATTGGCACCTACCCTATTCCTCTTGCGCATGAATAACCTATTTTTTTCTACCAGGAATTCTATTCAATGCTATGCTGACGATAGCACACTCCACTCCAATATACGATTTCCCAAACCTGTCTCTAAGACTTCAATTGATGATAGGCGTAGAGTAATGACTTTATTCCTAACCGAGGACCTCATTAAAATCGTAGACTGGGGAGTAAAGAACCTTGTTCAGTTTAACGTCACTAAGACACAATCTTGTATACTATCTCACAAATCATCTCCCATTACCAAATAGGTAATCAAAGGCTTGAAGCCCATTCCTTTAGCTGAGAAAGATCTTCGCATTGCATGATCACATCACCTCAATTGCCACGGCAACCTGTTTACCCTTTACACTTCGCAAATTAGACCCTGTCTTAACTATTGCTCGCACATATGGGGAGCAGCCCCTCCTATCCTTAATATTCTTGACTCTCATAAGGAAGCTTGCATCACTAATGCATCTCGAATTGTGGGCAATCTGTGTCTTTTTTTGCAGATACTACCACGGATTCTGGTCTGATGAAATATCATCCATTATGCCGTCCTTAGTCATTCCTGCCAGGGAGACACGAGCACCGACCCACATACATTCCTTCACGGTCCAACTGCAAAGTCTTCCGCTTTGTTCGCTCTTTTATTCTCAGAGTGTTCAAATTATGCAATGTGTTACCAGCAAGGGTCTTTTCTTCTCCTAATCTGCAAGTCTTTAAATCCCGCATCATTAAACTTTCACTGTTTTTATTTAAAGCAACCACGGTATCTAGTACTCAGGCCTTCAGCCTTCGTGGTCTGCTCACAGACAAAAAAAGCAATTGTTGAATACCTTAGTAAGCCATATTTTGAGATAGAATTTAATTTTTTCTTTATTGTCTACAAATTTAATGTGCCGTAGTAATAAGTACTTAGATATATTTATTAGAGTGGACTAGTTTTAGGTGTATTAGCTAAAATTTATATTTTATATATATATATATTTATTCTGATTTACATTTTTTTTAATGGAACCCTCCTACTTTAATTTCTAATACGTTTGTTGCATATATTTATCTATTGAATTGGCAATAACAATATATTTTTATAATTACTTTCCAGTATTTATTGTTTGTATTAAGATTTTTAATAAAATGGTTATGGTCTAAATAAAATAAGTTACAAATTATGTACTTATTCTATGTTAAAACAAATTTTTTAAAATGCCTAATAGTGTTTATTAAATCATTAGAAAATTACCATTTTGAAAATAAACAAATATAATTTGATTCTAAACCTTTTAATTATAAAGTTTAAGTTTAAGAGAGTAAAATCCCTATGCATTTTCAACAATATCAACACAGTGAGAAAAGCTTAATTAACTTCCAATATTTTTATTACAAAAACATATTCATTTTACTTCCCGTAAAAGGTAAGTTCCTATTGTAATTGTGAAAAATTCACCTTTGCGTCCAATCCATTATGGCGGAACAAAATGGCGGCTTAATGAAATACTAAAAAAATCAATATCTAAAAAACTACCTTTCGAATTGACTTGAAATTTTGCACGAAAATCAAATGTGACACAGAGATAGACTGGTAAATATAAAATTTGAGTGCGAATCTTATATGGCAAAATAAATTGGCGGACTAATAAATTGTTTGAATATTCAGTAAAATTCTGCTTCTTGGAAAGAAACCAGCTTTTTATGGAGGAAAATAATAAAGGACATAATTTATTTTTTATAGACTATGTAATAGATTGTATTGTATGTACTTAGTGACAATGTGTACGAGGGAAGTTGCGTGTAAAAGCGAATTTACCGATTTTTATATTGTTCATACAGAGAACTCCAGAAAACAGGAAGGTAAAAGTAAATTATGGTGTATTGTACCTTGTACCAATTGATTGCCATATAAAGTAATCCCCCTCTAATATTTTTATTATTTCTCGTATTAAAAAATATTTTCTTTATAAAGTTCAATATTTGGAACGAATTGAAATAAGCCCTTCTAAATATATATATATATATATATATATATATATATATATATATGTATATATATATATATATATATATATATATATATATATATATATATATGTATATATATATATATATGTATATGTATATGTATATATATATATATATATATATATATATATATATATATATATATATATATATATATATATATATATATATATATATATATATATATATATATATATATATATATATATATATATATATATATATATATATATATATATATATATATATATATATATATATATATATATATATATATATATATATATATATATATATATATATATAATATATATATATATATATATATATATAATATATATATATATATATATATATATATATATATATATATATATATATATATATATATATATATATATATATATATATATATATATATATATATATATATATATATATATATATATATATATATATATATATATATATATATATATATATATATATATATATATATATATATATATATATATATATATATATATATATATATATATATATATATATATATATATATATATATATATATATATATATATATATATATATATATATATATATATATATATATATATATATATATATATATATATATATATATATATATATATATATATATATATATATATATATATATATATATATATATATATATATATATATATATATATATATATATATATATATATATATATATATATATATATATATATATATATATATATATATATATATATATATATATATATATATATATATATAGGGTGTCCGGGAAAATGTGGGAGATCTCTCGGACTCAGATAGAACATTAAAAAATAAGATGACAAGTTCCCATAAATTTTTTTCCTAGCGGCCCTCCCTACGGAGATACGGCCCCCTAAAGGACCCCACTGGAAATCGGTTTTTCTAGAATAACTTTTAAACGACTCAATATAATTTAACGAAAATTTAATATGATAAACAGTAGTAAGGACCTCTCAAAATGCTTCCCTTAAAACATAATTAGCTTGTTTAGTTTACCAGGGACGGACTAGATTGTACATTTTAACGCTCAAATTTTTAACACCCTGTATGATAAGGAGTTAAAAAAAATAAATTTGGATACCTTGAACATTAAGCTAAAGAAAAGGTGCTCTTGTTCATTGTCGATAAAATGAACCGTTTTCGAGAAAAAAAAATAATAAAAGAATACAACTTTGGGAGTATTAAATATGTTTTGATCCTGAACAACCTAATACGCTAAATAGAAAAAAGTCAATTAAAAACTTCATAAGTGGGTTCAACATGTGCTCCGTGATTTGTGATGCACTCGCGGGCACGACGAATAGAGGACTGCTGTACTCGCCACAACAACCCAGCATTGTTCCTTATCATATCGCAATGAAACGTGATTCTCTGTAAAAGTTCCTCCCTAGTAGCAACCGGAGAGGAATACACCAAGGTTTTGAGATGACCCCACAGGTAGAAATCCATTGGCGTTAGGTCGGGAGACCGTGGAGGCCAGGCAATGGGACCTCCTCTGCCTATCCAACGGTTTCCATAGACGTTATTTAGGTGGTCCCGTACAGCAACGCTAAAATGGGGTGGGGCTCCATCATGCATAAAATGCATCCTTTGGCGGGTTTCAAGTGGCAAATGCTCTATTGAATCTAGAAAAGCGTTCTGAAGGAACTCTAAATAAAGTTCACCATTCAATCGTGCCGGTAATACGCATGGTCCAATGAAAAAATTGCCGATTATTCCTGCCCAAACATTAATGGATTGAAACTGATGTTGATGATGATGAACGACAGTGGCATGAGGGTTTTCATCAGCCCATACATGCGAGTTATGTAAATTTACAATACCATCTTTGGTAAATCCTGCTTCATCGGTAAAAAGAATAATGCTAATGAAGTTTGGGTTTGTTCGTTGTTGATCTAACAACCAGTTTGCGAACTGGATTCTTCGAGGAAAATCTTCAGGAAGTAGTTGATGCACTTTTTGCAGATGATAAGGATATAACAACTGTTCTTTAAGTACTTCAGCAACTGTACTTTTTGACACATGAAGCTGCGCGGCTAATATTCGAGTGCTTATTGAGGGAGTATCAGCTACAGTATCCAAAATATCTTCCTCCAATTGCACCGTACGTACTGTTCTCCTCACACCAGCATCAGTACTCCTTTTCCCAAAACTTCCTAAAAATAATTAATGAACGTCAATAATGTTACCTTATTAATTGAGAATTGCCCACCAGTTTCTCTTAGACGTTGGTCAATTCGCTGAAATGTTTTCTCATTTGGAATATTGCGATTAGGATATCTTTCTCCATACAACCTTCTTGCTTCATAAGCATTGCAAGATGCAAGTCCGTACATAAGATGCATATCTGCATACTCACTAAATGTGTATCCCATTATCGAATTAAATTTACCAAGGTATTCAAAATTTAATAAATTAATATCGAAGTAGGTACAAAAAGATCAACGTGTCAAGAAGATTTCAAATGCACACGTCAATGCGAGATTATTTATTTCGTACCATAGTAACGTTTGTAAAAAAGTGAATTCTTTAATACTGATAAATAAACAATAATAAAACATTAATACTTTTATTATTTTTTTTCTCGAAAACGGTTCATTTTATCGACAATGAACAAGAGCACCTTTTCTTTAGCTTAATGTTCAAGGTATCCAAATTTATTTTTTTTAACTCCTTATCATACAGGGTGTTAAAAATTTGAGCGTTAAAATGTACAATCTAGTCCGTCCCTGGTAAACTAAACAAGCTAATTATGTTTTAAGGGAAGCATTTTGAGAGGTCCTTACTACTGTTTATCATATTAAATTTTCGTTAAATTATATTGAGTCGTTTAAAAGTTATTCTAGAAAAACCGATTTCCAGTGGGGTCCTTTAGGGGGCCGTATCTCCGTAGGGAGGGCCGCTAGGAAAAAAATTTATGGGAACTTGTCATCTTATTTTTTAATGTTCTGAGTCCGAGAGATCTCCCACATTTTCCCGGACACCCTGTATATATATATATATATATATATATATATATATGTATATGTGTTTATATGTATATATGTATATATGTATATATGTATATATATATATATATATATATATATATATATATATATATATATATATATATATATATATATATATATATATATATATATATATATATATATATATATATATATATATATATATATATATATATATATATATATATATATATATATATATATATATATATATATATATATCTATATATATTTATATATATATATATATATATATATATATATATATATATATATATATATATATATATTATATATATATATATATATATATATATATATATATATATATATATATATATATATATATATATATATATATATTATATATATATATTATATATATATATATATATATATATATATATATATATATATATATATATATATATATATATATATATATATATATATATATATATATATATATATATATATATATATATATATATATATATATATATATATATATATATATATATATATATATATATATATATATATATATATATATATATATATATATATATATATATATATATATATATATATATATATATATATATATATATATATATATATATATATATATATATATATATATATATATATATATATATATATATATATATATATATATATATATATATATATATATATATATATATATATATATATATATATATATATATATATATATATATATATATATATATATATATATATATATATATATATATATATATATATATATATATATATATATATATATATATATATATATATATATATATATATATATATATATATATATATATATATATATATATATATATATATATATATATATATATATATATATATATATATATATATATGTATATATATATATATATATATATATATATATATATATATATATATATATATATATATATATATATATATATGTATATATATATATATATATATATATATATATATATATATATAAATATAAATATTTATGTATGTAATAAAATTACTTCTTTTAGAATGGCTCTTTTTCTACGGGTAGTCCGGCACCGTCTCCTTCTGCGCCGGAGCCTCCTGTGCCTAAGCCTGGCACACCAACTCCCGTTCCTCGACATGTTGCTACACCCACACCTCCCTCGCTTCCGCCGCCTGCTCAACCCACACCGCCCCCTCCTCCTCCAAGGGTGAGTCATCAGCCTCCAACCCAATCGACCCAGGATAAATATACTGCTCAGCAGAGTGCCGCGGCCATGCAAGCCTTACATCAGCAATTATTAAGAAGTAAGTTATTGTTTTATTAGATATCAACATTAAATCATTTTACGTTGGGCGTGTGTTCCTGTATGTGGCAGTCAATAACGTTTCTGATGTTTGCTTTGTGTATAAATCAAGCTTTAAAAAAATTAAGCAAAATCATTAAATTTCTTTTTTTTTGAGATAGCTTTTTAATCCGGCGCGATGTCTCATGTTTGCCAAATATTGATTTAAGGCCAATACGAAGTTCGAGTTACAATAATAATTACTGCAAAAGCCGCGAAACTTTCGCGAGTTTGCATGTAGACGTACTCAAAAATATTTTAAGTATTGATCAATTTAAAATTAATTTTATATTAAATTTGTTTTAATAAAAATTGTTTCTTATTTTTAGAACTCTAGAGATGGAGTAATGGATATACGGGGTATATCAATATCACGAGATTGGTTTCTTTTCTTCTAGGTTTTAACTGTGTAGTTATAGTTTCGATTAAATCGTATAAGTGTCATCTCCAATAAATTGGGTGTGTAAAAATGTAATTGAGTGGTCGTAACTGGCGAATCTGTTACTTATTATTACTATCATTCATTTTAAAACTTAGTAACATATTAAGAATTTAGAATATTAAGAGTATCTTATTCATATGATAAAATGTTCAAATGGCGGTATATTCACTACTACGTTTGAATTATAGTCGTATGTCCAGACTTTTGGAAAGAAAAATTGCTTTATTTAGTGTGTGTGTGGTGTGTATGTGGTGTAGATATATATAGTGTAAATTATAATTTTAATATTAATTGTATTATATTATTTATATAATATTCTTTATTTTAATATAATATTGTGGGGGTGTGTTGGTGTGTGTGTGTTGGAGTGTGTGTGTTGGTGTGTTGGAGTGTGTGTGTGTGTGTGTGTGTGTGTGTTGGTGTGTGTGTGTGGGTGTGTGTGTGTGTGTGTGTGTGTGTGTGTGTGTGTGTGTGTGTGTGTGTGTGTGTGTGTGTGTGTGTGTGTGTGTGTGTGTGTGTGTGTGTGTGTGTGTGTGTGTGTGTGTGTGTGTGTGTGTGTGTGTGTGTGTGTGTGTGTGTGTGTGTGTGTGTGTGTGTTGGTGTGCGTGGGTGTGTGTGCGTGTGTGTGTGTGTTGGTGTGCATGTGTGTTGGTGTGCGTGTGTGTTGGTGTGCATGTGTTGGTGTGCGTGTGTGTGTGTGTGCGCGTGTGTGTGTGCGTGTGTGTGTGCGTGTGCGTGTGCGTGTGTGTTTGTGTGCGTGTGTGTGTGTGTGTGCGCGTGTGTGTGATTTTTTTTCTTTTCTGGGGGAGCGTAGTGGTAGCACGCTACCAGCAAGTGGCTCCCCTGAATCTCCAAGAGCCCATCCCGGGACCGCTTTCGCATTACTTCGGGATGGGCTCTTACATAGCCTTCCTTACGTCCCCCGTCCTCTTACGAGATTCAGGAGCTGTTGTTCTCTTTGGTTGTCTGTCTCTCTTTGTTCCATAGTTCTCTTATGTTTCATTGTCTCGATTATAGATTGTGTCACTATTGACCATTGTTCCTCGGTTTCCAGCATGCAATCGATAATATTTTCAGGTGTAATTTGTACACCTATAGCACTGCTAATGTAGGCTCTTCGTGCTTCCCCCGCCAGGCACTCGAAAATGGTGTGCTGTGCATTATCCGGGGCATGTCCGCAATAGAGGCATGTATCTTCTTCTCTTTTTTTAAACCGTTTAAGATATTCGTTGAAACATCCATGTCCAGAGAATGCCTGTGTCAAAAAGTAGTCCGTCTGTCCGTAGTTTCGATTACACCATTTCGCAATATCGGGGATCAATGTGTGGGTTCAACGACCTGACAACTCGGTGTCCCACCTGTCCTGCCATCTTCTAAAGAGTCTCTCTCGTGCCCTTTTCTTGACGTCCTGTCTTCTTTGCGTCCATAATGTCCTTACCCTCCAGGTAAATTTCCTGTCTCTCTCGCACGAGTAGATCGATCGGTGGTACGCTAGCTAGCACTAGTGTTGCTGCTTCCGATACTGTACGATATGCCGATATAATCCTTAAAGCGCTTCGCCTTTGCAGACTTAGAAGTTTCTTTCTTATCTCCACCGTATTTACGGCTGCAGCCCATATCTCAGATCCATATAAGATTTTAGAGTGGATTACGCTACACAAAAGTCTCCTTTTCCATTCCCTGGGTCCTCCCACATTAGACATTAGACGTGACAGCGCTGATGCAGTCTTTGCTGCTTTCTCTGTTACCATTCTTATGTGCTCGGAGTACGTCAACCCTTTGTCCAGTTGCACTCCCAGGTATTTTACGGATTCCTTCCACGGTATTCTCTCTCTCTCCAGAGACAAGATCGGTGATACGAAATTTCTTCTATCCGTTATGAGTACGGCCTCCGTCTTACCTACCGCCAGTTGTAGTCCGCTTGCACGGAGCCAGTCGCTCGTTCGGCGCATTGCGTCATTTACGGTCACTTGAAGTACCTCTGTTGTGTCTGCCGTAACTACAAGTGCCACGTCATCCGCGAATCCTACTATGTTGCTCCCTGGTGGCAAGTTTAGGTTTAACAGGTCATCGTACATTAGATTCCACAGAAAGGGGCCCAGGATGGATCCTTGTGGAACTCCCGCTGTCACTCTATATTTTTCCTGACCGATTTCTGTATCGTACGTTAGTGTTCTACTGTTTAGGTAGCTGTCTATTACCCTTAGAAGGTACGTTGGTGTATTCCGCCTTTTTAGAGACTCCATAATTTTCTCCCACCTTGCCGAATTAAAAGCATTTTGAACGTCTAAAGTGATCAAAGCACAGAAACCTTTCCTTCGCAGAGGAACACTTTTGACAGAATCTGCTAGGGTGACCACCATCTTGAGGGCATCGATAGTTGACCGCCCCCTACGAAAGCCAAATTGTCTCTGTGATAGTCCTCCTACTGATTCGATGTGACTTTCTATTCTGTTTAGTATAAGTCGTTCCAACAGTTTTCCCATGGTATCCATGAGGCAGATAGGCCGATAGGAAGAAGGCTGATCAAGTGGTTTGTCTCCTTTTCGTAGTAAGACCAGCTTCTGCTCTTTCCATTTTTCTGGGAAGATCCCCTGTCTTATGCAGGCATTATAAGTCTCTAGAAAGAGATCTGGCCAGCTGTCCACCACTAAAGATAGAACTTCATTTGGAATCTGATCAGGTCCTGGCGCTTTGTTTGGTTTCAATCACTTTCTTGCTTCCTGCAGCACTTGAACAGTGAAGTTTTCTACAACTGTCTCATCTGCGGCTTCGCATGTCATCGGGGATCTTTCTTTATGTGTTGGGAAGAGTGTTCTAACGATTTCTCTCACCCTATCCGGTTGTTTTAATCCTGGGATGTTAGGTCTGCACCCAAGTTTTTGAGTGACTATCTTGTAGGGCAAACCCCACGGATCTTCCTCTACTGAACGGCATAGATCGGACCAACATTTATGTTTGCTTTGCTTTATTTTTTCTCGCAGCTCCTTTTTCATTTTCCTGAATTCCTCCTCCAGATTTGCCTCCTCTAGTCTCCCTCTTGCTCTTTGATGTTTCCTGCGAGCAGCTAGGCACTTTTCTCGTTTTTCTGCTATCTCTGAGGTCCACCAGTAGGCTGGCGCTCTCTTAGGAGAAAATCCTTTCCGTTGTGGCATTGATTTGTTGCATGCCACGCTAATTGCTTCCGTGGTAAAACGTACTAGCTTCCCTAGATCTCGTTCACGTATCACTTCCAGGAATCGCCCTTGATCATCTGTTTCCTTTAGAGACCTCTGAAATTTGGCTCTATCTAGCTTTTTAACAACCCATTCTGCCTTCTTTTTAATACTATTTGGTTTTGTTTTGGAATCTTCTACAATGGTGAACTCTATATATAAATGATCACTCAACGTCTCCTTTTCCGAAACCTTCCAGTTAGATACTTTTCTTGCTATGCCTGGCGTTGATAAAGTAATGTCTACCACTGATCCTCTGTTTCCTCTTTGAAACGTATTTGTCGTGCCTTCGTTCCCGATAACTAAATCTAGCCTAGCCACCATTTCTGAAAGGGCTTCTCCTCGACGATCTAAGATTTTTGATCCCCATTCCGGCGATTTACAGTTAAAATCTTCCGTAATTAAGATCTCGCACTCTGCTTGGCGAATATTTTCTTCTAGTTCGTCTAGATCGCGTATAAAAATCTCGTATGTAACATTCGGTGAGAAATAACAGCTATAAACTCTAATGTCCTCTATATTTATCCAGACGAAATTTGCTGCTTCTTCGTAAACCTCCCTAATATTTAGTTCCTTATTTATTACTACAATAGCCGCTTTTGCAGCCGCACTTTGGAACCAAGAACCGCCTTCTGGTTTTTTGTATCGTTCACTTATCAGCAGTATATCACTTTTTGTTTCAGCGGCTTTATGTAGGAGCAGATCTTGCGCTTCCCGTCCTCTTCCTAAGTTCACTTGAATACATTTAATCATATACGATTTAATTTTTCTACCTCCCTCCGAAAGGTATCACATTGCACTACCCGGAATGTGGTTGGCGCCTCCTTGAGCTTTGATTTCATTGTAAATTACACAAAAAGGTGTTTCATTGCATTTTTCTGCGAAATGACCCTCTCTTCCGCATAGTCGGCACATCTTCGCACT
>JAUTXW010000763.1:67500-225000 GCA_030620095.1 Kuschelorhynchus macadamiae | reverse complement strand
GTGTGTGTGTGTGTGTGTGTGTGTGTGTGTGTGTGTGTGTGTGTGTGTGTGTGTGTGTGTGTGTGTGTGTGTGTGTGTGTGTGTGTGTGTGTGTGTGTGTGTGTGTGTGTGTGTGTGTGTGTGTGTGTGTGTGTGTGTGTGTGTGTGTGTGTGTGTGTGTGTGTGTGTGTGTGTGTGTGTGTGTGTGTGTGTGTGTGTGTGTGTGTGTGTGTGTGTGTGTGTGTGTGTGTGTGTGTGTGTGTGTGTGTGTGTGTGTGTGTGTGTGTGTGTGTGTGTGTGTGTGTGTGTGTGTGTGTGTGTGTGTGTGTGTGTGTGTGTGTGTGTGTGTGTGTGTGTGTGTGTGTGTGTGTGTGTGTGTGTGTGTGTGTGTGTGTGTGTGTGTGTGTGTGTGTGTGTGTGTGTGTGTGTGTGTGTGTGTGTGTGTGTGTGTGTGTGTGTGTGTGTGTGTGTGTGTGTGTGTGTGTGTGTGTGTGTGTGTGTGTGTGTGTGTGTGTGTGTGTGTGTGTGTGTGTGTGTGTGTGTGTGTGTGTGTGTGTGTGTGTGTGTGTGTGTGTGTGTGTGTGTGTGTGTGTGTGTGTGTGTGTGTGTGTGTGTGTGTGTGTGTGTGTGTGTGTGTGTGTGTGTGTGTGTGTGTGTGTGTGTGTGTGTGTGTGTGTGTGTGTGTGTGTGTGTGTGTGTGTGTGTGTGTGTGTGTGTGTGTGTGTGTGTGTGTGTGTGTGTGTGTGTGTGTGTGTGTGTGTGTGTGTGTGTGTGTGTGTGTGTGTGTGTGTGTGTGTGTGTGTGTGTGTGTGTGTGTGTGTGTGTGTGAAGAACCAACTAGGAATCTGTCAGGCGAGTCAGGTGATCGTATAAATTGGCTCCAAAAGTTTTATGATTTTTACTTACAAGAGACCTATTTTAGTACCTGGTAAAGAACACCTTAAAATTTGTACTTACATTTTTTTTGTTTTTTATTACTTATATGAACTTATTTTTTGCTCATGGCAATTTTTCAGTTAAATAAATTTTTTCTATGATTTTTTTTATTTTAAAAAGAAATTGTTCATATTTTTCGATACCCCAAATCTACTGAAAGACGGCTGTACTGGAATCCATTTAGGGGGTCTTTTATTTTCCATTTGTTGAATCGTGTATTCGGTATATAATCAATTGGTTTTGCCAGTACCAAAGCACATTGCAAGTGTAACCACTAGCCGATATTCGTTCCGTTTTTGGCAGACGTAGACAATCTTCATGAGATGTGTAAAGTCAAATAAAAACACTATTAACTTGGCATGGCTAGGTTATAGGCTTAATATATAGGTTGCGTAAAAAATAAAAAATTTGTCATTTGCTCAGGATAAATGTTACTAACTGAATTATTAAAGCCTCAAAGTCAAGTTAATTAGAAAAAAAGTTATACAAAGAGAATATTTAAAGACAATATACATATTTTAAAATTATTTATTAATGAAAAAACATTTTTACAACTTGAGATCAAGTACATTGTTTAAAAGATTTTTAATAGTCTTGATAAAAACATGTGAATACAAAATTAACGCAGTTACAGATTTTGTAAAAGTAATTATGCAAACAGGAAACAAAACACTTTTATTAACGATATTAATACCTAAAAAATACTTATATATATTACTTAGGTCGGTATGTAATCTTTTTAGCAAATCAGAGGGAAATTTTGTTAGACACTTTTTCCACTTAAGGCAAAGTCAGCCAAAACCAGATTAAAAATACAAAGCTGATTTTGCTCCATTATTACTGTTGTTTAAACATAAATACTTATTTTAGTGTTGCTCTTGTGCTTAATTAGCCTTTACTCGGAAAATACTCGTATCAATATTTTTCGAAAAAACTATTAAAGTCCGCCGTAGGAATATTTTTTCTATAGGCACTAGAACTTTTTCATTTTAATCTTACCATATTCAGTCCCTTTTTACTAATTATAAATATATGAGATCTGTTACCTTTCCCTTACCTTTAAAGATACACGGTGTGTATCTACAAACTACACTATAAAAAAATTGCACAATTTTAACAAATTTTATATTTAACTCTTTTTTTATATCTAGACCAAATATAAATTATTAAAAAAACAAAAAATCCGTCTTCATGGAGCTAGTATATTAACATAGGAAAAAACCACAAAGTATATTAAAATAAGCTACACTTTATATAGGTTAACTGGTACCCCATATAAAACAAAAAAATAAAAATAAAACACGTTTCGCTTTTGATTGCACGAGGCATCTTCAAGGATCAAAGTAAGAAAACGGTCAAATATCTCGGTAACAGATTAACGTAACGTTATGAAATTTGGAATTGGAAGGTTATGAATGGTGCCAGACCTAAAATTAATATTTACAGCGTTGTCGGTTTTATAGTTTTTCCGATAGAGCTCTTAACTTTATTTTTTTAAATGCAATGCTATGATTGTTTTTCGCTTATAATGTTCACCAAACCAAAGTGTTTTCAATCCTATAATATCAAATTTTTCGTCTGGAAATTTTAAAAGATTTTGTAAGTTCGCATTTTCATTCAAAGAAACCAGAACGGCCAAATATCTCGATAACGTTATAAAATATGCCATAGGGAAGTTATCAATAGTGCCGGGTATAAAAATAATATTTACAACGTTGCCAGTTTTATAGTTGTTCCGATAGAGCTCTCAAAATTATTTTTTTAAATGCAATACTATGATTGTTTTTCACTTATAATGTTGACCAAACCAAAGTGTTTTCAATCCTAGAACACCAAATTTTTCTTCTGGGAAATTTAAAAGATAATATCATATTATGGAAGACCGCATTTTCATTCAAACGAACCGGAATGGTGAAATATCTCGGTAACGGATTAACATATCGTTATGAAATTTGGTATCCGGATATTATCAATAGTGCCGATTCTAAAAATATTATTCGCAACGTAGCCAGTTTTATAGTTTTTCGATAGAGCTGTGAACTTTTTTTTTAAAAGCACTACGATGATGGTTTTTTTTGCTTATGATGTTGACCAAAGCAATGCGTTTTCGGTCATAGAACATTTTTTTCTGGAAATTTTGAAAAAAATAAAACCGCAATCCAAATTTTTCAGTAAGGGATTAACATAGTTATGAAATTTGCTATCGGGGAATTAACAATAGTGCCGGATCTAAAAATAATATTTACAGCGTTGCCAGTTTTATCGCAGATAGAACTCTTATTTTTTTTAAAGCAATGCTATGATAGTTTTTTGCTTATACTGTTGACCAAACGCAAGAGCTTTCATTCTAGAAAATCAAATTTTTTCTCAAAATTTTTTAAAAGATATGCAAGACCGCATTTTCATTCACAAGAATCGGAACGGTAAAATACTTCGAAAATCTAAAATATTTCGGCATCGGATTAACATATCGTTATGAAATTTGCTATATGAAATATATTAATAGTGCCGGATGGAAAAATAACATTTTCGACTTTGTTAGTTTTATAGTTTTTCCGATAGAACTCTCAATTTTCTTAGAACCATGAAGTATAAAATATCAAGTGGCTTTTCGGAAATAGCTAATCAACAATTATTATTGTTGTCAACCATCTGTTATAATATTTTGAAAGTTACTTAAATCGTTATTAAGATGGTTTTTGGTTAAGTAAAGCTGAACGGATTAAAAGAATAATCTATTGTGGTTACGATGCTAAAATAAAAAGCTTTCAAGGAGTTTGTGAATTAGTTAATGCTTTACATCCAGAGAAACAAATTAAAAAATCTACAGAAAACTTCGTAGTTCAAAACTACTGTAATAAGAAAATTAATAAACTAAATGTGATTAATTAATCTAAAAATAAACAAAATATTTAAAAGTTGGGAAACTAAGAGAAAAATAAAAGCTTTAATGTATCAGGTGTTAAAAATGTTAGCCATTATTAGCCAAACAATACTCAAGCCTGTCATAAAACTCACTTGTAGTATTTCTTAACATTTCTGGAGTAATAAGACTCGATTCGTATAGAATTTTTTCCCCCACACTCCATCTTTAAATTGTCCCCAGTAAAAAAGTCCAATGGAGTCATATCAGGGGAGCGTGCTGGCCATTCTATGGAACCTCTTCGTCCAATCCAGTTTTCTGCTAATACCTTGCCCAAAAATTGTCGCACTCCGTGTGCAAAATGGGAAGGAGCCCCATCTTGCTGGAACTATATTTGATGGATATCAATGTTCAACTCTTGCAATTCGTGAATTATATTTCTTCTCAGAAGTTGTAAGTATTTTTCACTGGTTAAGTTACTATCGATAAAAAAAGTCCAATAATTTTATTGTGGTGAAGCTGCCCAAACGTTTAATCTTATCTGGATACTGCGTGTGTAATTCTTCCATCCAGTGAGGGTTACTTTTACTCCAAAACCTACAATTGTGTCTATTCAGTTGCCCATTCAAACAAAAAGTCGACTAATGATTAAAGAGAATTTGGTTTTTAAAATCCGGATAATTATTAATTTTTATTCATCATGATTACAGAAAACTCGATACGGAGGTCAGGATCATCTTCCAAAACTTCTTGAGTATACATTAATTTATAAGGTTTAAGTTTATCTTGTTTTAGAATCCTGTGCATTGAAGATTTACTCATACCTTCCGGTAAATTTTGTTGCCGTTCTGCGATAGATCGTTTAGGATTCTCTTCTATAGATAATAAAATATTCGAGTTATTGTCATCTGTAGTGGCTGTTTTAGATCGTCCAGTTTTTGGCATATTCTTTACATTTTCTTTTTGTTTGTATCTTTTTATAGTTCGGCATATTGTAGATTTTTTAATTTGTTTCTCTGAATGTAAGGTATTAAATAAGTTGCAAACTTCTTGATAGCTTCTCAGTTTACCTCCATAACCACGATAAAGTAATATTTTAATCCGTTCTGCTTCACTTAACAAAAAATCCTTTTACCTTAATAACGATTCAAATAACTATCGGAGGATGGTAGATGGATGACAACAATAACTGTTGAATTGTTGATTAGCTGTTTTCATGGTTTTAAAGGCTTCTTGATATTTTATACTTCAAAGTTCTGACACAATTTTATTAAAGTTCTGGTAATATCGGTAACTGTACTTATATTCAGAATTAAAATTCGATTTAAAAAAATGTATCTTTATGGAATCAAAGAAAATACTATAAAAATGGCAGACAGTTTAAAAAATAATTTGACAGCTTTAATGGAAACACCATTGTAAATCTAGTAGCGTTGTAAATGGTATTTTTAGATTAGACTTGCCGTCCTTGCCGATAATTGTCATTATCCTATCACAATAATTTCCCGAATTATTTTAACCTTCCGATATTTTTGAATTAAATGCTTATTTAATATTATTTACAAAACAACAAACAGCATTGCATTTAAAAAATAAAGTTGAAAGCATTATTGATAAACCCCTTATAGCAAATTTTATAACGATATATTAATCCGTTAGCGAGATATCTGACCGTTCGGTTCTTTTCAATTTTCAGAAGAAAAATTTGTTTTCCTGGGATTGAAAGCACTTAAGTTTGGTCAACAGTATGAGCAAAAAACTATCACAACATTGTATTTAAAAAAATTAGTTGAGAAGTTTATCGAAAAAACTATTAAACTGGCAACATTGTGGAAGTTATTTTTAGATCTGACACTATTGATAATTCCCCTATACCAACTTTCAGAACGATATGCTAATCCGTTACCGAAATATTTGACTATGCCGATTCTTTTGAATGAACATTCGGACTTGTCATATCTTTTAAAATTTCCAGAAGAAAAATTTAATATTCTAGAATTGAAAACACTTTGGTTTGGTCAACATTATAAGCGAAAGACAATCAGAGTATTGTATTTAAAAAAATTAAGTTGAGAGCTCTATCGGATAAACTATAAAACTGGCAACGTTACTTTTAGAGCCGGCACTATTGATAACCTGCCTATGGCAAATTTTATAAGGATATGTTCATCCATTATTGTGATATTTGACCGTTCCGGTTCTTTTTAATGAAAATGCGGATTTGCCATATCTTTTAAAATTTCCAGAAGAAAAATTTGTTATTATAGGATTGAAAACACTTTGGTTTGATCAACATTATAAGCGAAAAACAATCATAGTATGGCATTTAAAGTTAAGAGCTCTATTGGAAAAACTATGAAACCGAGAACGCTGTAAGTATTATTTTTAGGTCCGGCACCATTGATAACCTCCCAATTCCAAATTTCATAACGTTACGTTGATCCGTTACCGAGATATTTTACCGTTCCGTTTCTTTTGAGAAACTCTGTATAGCAGAAAATGGACTTTTCTTGGGATGAATACTAAAGCAATGAAATTTGGCTAACTCTAGACACGTGTTTCTGACTTAAGGTCTTTATCAGTATAGTCAACTAGAATTAAGACACAAAACCAGACCAGAGTCACTAACAGGAGCAAAACCGACATTTGTGGTTACCAAGAGAACATCCGAAATCTTCGCCGGACTTGATACTCTATTACCACAGAGCAGCATATAGCCACCTGTGGCGAAACCCAAGAGTAGTAAATCAAGAGTAGAAAAATATTAACGCGACAAGAGCTAGTATATTTTAGAAAATGGATTTTTTCGAGATGACCGCTAAATCAATAAAATTTGACTCACTATGAACACACACATAGTACTTGTTTAGCTTCTTTTTAATTATTTACTCTAAATTGTATTTGGCAACACTGTCTACCCTGTCATAAGGCGAGAGAAGCGTCACTTGTAGAGTTGTTAAAGAACAGGTAAAATTGCTGAATAAGTTTGAACAGTTCGGTTTTTACCCGAGAACATGTTCCGTAAGCCTGTTCATCTGTTAGGTAAAATTGCTGAATAAGTTTGAACAGTTCGGTTTTTACCCGAGAACATGTTCCATAAGCCTGTTCACCTGTTGTTTTGATTAGGTTGTAGCATAAATGCATTAATTATATGTAAATAACTATTCACTTCTATCTTCTCTGCTCAAACTTTAAATTTCCACTACTAAAATTTTACCTGTATTCCAATTTTTTAGGCTAAACGATTGTATCTTCACAAATTTATTATACCGTTATAATACTGGCAATTTAGTGTTTATTTTATTTTTAAAAATAAAAGCTCAGCAACTTTTACACACCAAATTGTTATATTTGTTAGATATTTATTTTTTTATTTTCTTATTTTTGTATTTACATTATATTTTATGTTTTATTACCTTTTAGTTGTAGCTGGTGTGTAGTAAATACTGTAAGGCTAGTGACGCTAGAGTTGTTTTTTTCTTATATTTTAATATTATTTTGTTTGATCTGAAAATCTCATTTTTGTATGTATAATAAAATAAATTAACTATAAGAACACATGTTTTTGAAAACAATTAAGTTAATATCAAATACCTAAATACATAGAAAAGGGACGATTCTTTCCGGTTCCGCTTCATATTTCAAATCGAATTAACCGAGTTTAGCTGCGAGTCCTTATTTACATCATTCCAAAAGAACCGCAGAGGCTAGAGAGTAGCCAGTGTCAGTGAATTCTGAACAAGTAGATTCAACACCGCCGCGTTGTGTCCGTCGGTTTTGGGCTGTTCAGTTCTTTTAGAAAGAACAGTTCAGACACCTCAGAACCTGTTCTTAAGAGCAGTTCCGTTCTTTTATTAACACCTCAAGCCACTTGACTTCTGGCCGCTGTAAAGTTAATGTGCGTTTCTCGAACAAACCAATTTTCTAAACAAAAAATGGCGTATAATTTATAATTAACGACATCGAAAACGGAGTGACAAACATACTGTTTGAAAGACACACACGTTGACATTGATTCTTCGTAAGCTGAATAAGAAGCAAAATAAAAATACGTTTTTAGCCATTTTTCCCGGTTTTGTGCAGTGGTATGATAAAGCGGCCAGAAGATCGCAAAGTCTGGTCAGATTCCTTCCGTATCGTTGTTCCGTCAGGACGTTTACACTTATTTTTCTTAAAAATGTATTATAATGAATTGTAAGCAAATAAAATAAATGGTGTTGGCCCTTAAAAAAAATTAGGCAAATTGCATAGGTTCACGCTTGATCTATTTTGTTGTAGATTAGTTATGCTTTCAGTAGAAGTAATTCGTAATAGTCGTTTTTCAATCATTCTTTGTTGTCTCCTAAATAACTCTTCTCTTGGAGAATAAAAGTAGATAGGTACTATTGGATATTGCATTAATTAGGTACTATTGCATATTGCATCTCTCTTGTTTATATAATTAAAATAAATTTGTTAACAGGTGTTATTATCATAATTTAATTTCTTTATCGGTAAAATGAGTGAAGAATCATTGAATAAGCTAAAAGCTCGGCGTACGCAAATAAAGGTAGAATTAAGTCTTTTTCGCACGTATTTATATAAATTTCAAACATCGCCCGAATCGTTGATACGTTTAGAGACCCGTTTCTGACCAATTCGCGATATTATGTCGGAATTTAAGCAAGTTCAGGGATGTTAGGAGAAAGTTTTGCTTGAGAAAGACAGTCTAATTGAACAAGTTGCATCTTCAGAGAGGGAGCAGTTCGAAACAAAACATTTAATGTCTTCCGTACCCCTTAATGCTCGTGCCAAATTGCCCCCGTTAAAAATTCCTGAATTTTCAGGCTCTTACAGCGAATGGCAGCAGTGTCACGATACCTTTACTGAGTTAGTATACGATAATACACTTCATAGTATCGAAACATTTTAGTACCTTCAGGGTTCTTTAAAGGGTGAAGCATGTCAAGTTATAGCTTCCCTTCAAATCTCAAACCAAATTATGTTAAGGCTTTTAAATTATTACGGGACAGGTATGAGAATAAAAAAGCTATAATAAATGCTAATTTCCAAGGAATCACATTTGAATTCAATAACATTTTTAGAAACATTTTTAAGAAATTGTCGAGCCCTTGAAAGTTTGAGGGAACCAGTTGATAGTGTAATACCATTTATATTTACATTTTAAATTAGTTTTTAATTGGAAGCGTGAGTGGGAAATTTTTACTAAAGAAATTGATCAACCAAGTTTGGACGAACAAAATTTTTAAATCAACGGGACAAGAATTTACACTGTCATGTCTTTTATGTCGCGGAAAACATTTAATTTATTTTTATCCTAAATGCAAAAATTTGCCCGTGAATTCACGTTATGACAAAAACGAAAAGAATGGGACAATGCAATTTTCGACGTAAGGATCAAAAAACTCTTGATTGCAAATCAACGGAGTGTAAAATTTGTAACACCAAACAGCACATTATTGCATAAATCGGGTTATTCGACTGATAATAAGAGGGAACGAAATGCCAGTACTAATGTACAACCTTCAGCAGAATCTTTAAATAATAGTAGCAATATTGAGGGACAATTTAACTTTAAAATACTAGGGTTCCAGAAAATAATTTTTTATTGGAAATTCAAACAAATCACACGGTTTTGTCGAAAAATCGCTTAGCATTTAGTGTTATCGTCCGCTTATATAATTCGCAGAATCAGGTAATAATATGCCGTGTTTTATTAGAAAGCAGACCGCAATCGAATTTTATTACCCGCGAAATGGGAGAAAAATTGGATTGCATACCAATAAAAATAAAATTAATTTACCGGTTTCTGGTATAAATCAAATAAAAACTGATATAACAGAACAAACCAGTTTAAACATTTTCTCTCTTCATCATAATTTTTCAAGAAAATATCGTGTTTAATTGTAAACAAAATAAGTAACTTTTCGCCTCAAACCTCATTCGACATTTCAAATATAAAAATTCCAAATGTATGTCTAGCCGATGCTGATTTTAAGACGGCGCGGCGTCCAGCGTTGATATCCTTATAGGGTGTTCTCTGTTTTATAATACACTATTAGCAGGGCAAATTAAACTTGGCAACCATTTGTCTGTTATGCAGAACACCCTATTGGGATGGATATTAGCTGGAAATGTTCCTATAGCTCAGTCGCAATCAAAAGGTTTCTTCCTAAATTCTGAAGGAAATTTAAAATTAAATAAACAACTTGAAACATTTTGGTTCGTGGAAGAGTTACCTCAAGATATAAAAAATAGTTGGACGCAGGAAGAACAGGAATGCGAGAAACATTTCGTGGAACATTTTACTCGGAATAAAGAAGGTCGGTTTGTAATTAAATAACATTTAAAAACAATTTTACAAATTTGGGTAAATCAGAAACAAGGGTCTTTAATATATTGTATGCTCTTGAGCATAGGCTCTCAAAAAATGCGGAATTATTCGACCAATATAAGACTTTTTTAAACGAATATAAAGAATTAAACCATATGGTTGAAATTTCGCGAAATGAAAATTCACATACTCCCATTTATTATCTGCCTCATCATAGCGTTATAAAACCCTATAGAGTTACAACAAAAATCAGAATTGTGTTTGATACGTCCGCCAAATCCTCAACAAATATGTCTTTGAATGATGTGTTAAAGGATGGGCTGGTAATACAAAGTGATTTATTTTCGATTTTAATACGCTTTAGAAAACATGAAGTAGTGTTTATTGGAGACTTAACAAAATTTGTAGACAAATATTAATACCTCCAGAACAGAGAAATCTGAAAGAATTGTTTGGAGGGACAGTCCCCATGAAGAAGTAAAATATTTTTCTTTGCAAACTTTAACTTACGGAACAAACCGGGATCCTTTTTAGCAACACGTTGCCAAATTTGTATTGAAAATAAGGAAAGATTTTCTATATAATGCGAAATAATTAGCAAAGATATGTACAGGGTGGTCCAATAATAGAGGACATCGGCTGTATCTCGGGAACCCTTAATGACAGAACTTAAGGAAAAAATATTTGTAGGTAAATCGGTCAAGAAAAATTGCTAAATTATTTTCAAGTTCGAAAGTTGGCCGCTAGGGAGTGTAACAGCAGCACAAAAATTTAAATGTGAATTTTCTCTTAAATTTCCATAATTGGGGGAAGGTCAAACGGTTTTAATTTCAAATGTAGGTATCTCTGTTTTGGATGAATCGATCTTATTCAACTAGGTGTCGAAAAAAAGTGCTCTACGCGTGGTGCCATAAACTGTACCGTAATGACTTTGTTAGTTGTCACTAGATAGCGTTGTTTTGGAATTCTCCAAATATTGCTGATTTTTTCAAAAAAATCAAATGGTAGGCTATGATTTTTATATCACAATTTATGTGGTAGTTATGGAGGGCATTGATTACTAAAATAAAAAATGCAGGTCCGCAATTTAAATTAAGAAAGTTGATGATTTTCTCGCGAATCCGAAACGTCGGATTGGAAAATTAACCTTGCCGTTTTGTAGAGGAAAAAAGTGACATTGGCAAAGTGGAAATTATTTTCAACTCTCATTTCAATTAATCCTAAAATTTTAGGAAAACCAGAAAACTGAAAAAAAACTCCAATTGAAAACTCGTTCTCATAATCACATAAGCTTCGCAATAAAATAGCTAAATTTAGGGCGAGACAGGGCAAGAACGGTTTGGGCAAAACGGTTTAACCAAGTTCTACCTTGATTTACTGAAGCAACAAAAGAAAAACGACGTTTTTGTTGTTTCACTGAAGCAAGGTAGAACTCGGTTTAATCTTTTTGCACAAACCGAGTCCTGCCCTGTCTCGCCCTAGCTTTAGCTATTTCATTGCGAAACTTATGTGATTATGAGACTGAGTTTTAGTATTTTTTTGTTTTGTTCCTTTGGAAGGTTTTGTTCTTTACAGTTATGCAAGATTATTAAAGTTTCTATTGAAATGAGAGATAATAGATAATTTCCAGTTTGCCATTGTGACTTTTCTTCTCTACAAAAAAGCAAGGTTAATTTTTCAATCCGACGTTTCGTACTAGAGAGAACATTATCAACTTTCTTAATTTAAATGCTGGATTTTTTATTTTACTATTCAATGCCCTTCATAACTACCTAATAAATTATTATATAAAAGTCGTAGCGTACCATTTAATTTTTTTTGAGAAACTCAGCATTATTTGGAGAATTTCGAAACAACGTAATCTAGAGACCACTAACAAAAGCCATCACGGTACAGTTTATGGCTCCATGAGTAGAGCAAAAAAACACTTTTCTTAGACACCAAGTTGAATAAAATGGGTTCATCCAAAACAGAGATATCTACATTTGAAAGTAAAAATGTTTGACCTTCCCCCACCACTTTATTTCTGCAAATAGACAAAAATAGTTCGAAGGAAAAAAGTGTGTAATTGGTTGAAGAATACAATGCTTATATTTTCATCATACCTCAATTATGGAAATTTAAGAGAAATTTCAGTCAAATGACAAAAATGCATTAAAAAACATTAGTGAATAAGCAGATTCTAAGTATATTATAACAGATGATAATTCAACCAAAACTTTAGTTGTATCTTGGATACCTTCTGTCGATGTTTTCCAATATAACTGTCATGAATTATGTAACAATACAAGTTCACTAACGAAGAGAACGATTTTATCATTTGTAGCGAAAGTTTACTAGAAACGTCCAATGTTAATTCGGTTTAAATTTTTAATTCAGGCATTATGGCCTCTTCAAGTTACTTGGGATGATCCTGTGCCGCTCGAAATGTATAATCAGTTAATGGATTTTAAGGATCAAATTTTTAAATCAGTTTGTTTAAAATACCAAGACATGTTTTTATTAAACATCCCCAAAATATTAAGAAACACGCATTTTCTGATACTAGTGAAAAAGTTTATACGTGTTCAATATACATTCGATCCAGTGATAACCAAGGGCATATTGAATGTCATCTTATTTGTGAAAAGTCTAGAGCGACTGGAATTATGTGAGTTCTTAAAATAGATAATATATTTTTGAGGACAGATTCCACGATAATTCTGTCATGGACTTCAGGGAATGTGGAAAATATCATGTCCAATCGGGTCGCAGAAATTCAGAACCTAACTAACATGCACTATATTTCATCCTCCAATAATCCCGCAGACATTATATCACGATGCGCAAATCTCATTGACCTTATGAAATATGATCTATGGTGGCATGGGTCACCTTGTCTCAGAGAAAGTGCAGATCGTTGTCCCAAGAATTCAAACATTGTCAATTTCTCTCGAAATTCTAACAAAATACCCGAATTTAAAACTTCACGTCTTTTTCATGTGGTTGATACGTATAACAGCATATTGTTTGAGGTTCATATATAATTCAAAATTCCCGGCTGAAAATCGGCAATTTGGTTTACAGACGAATTCGTAAATTAATCGCAGCGTTACTACCCTATTAAAAATTGTACAAAACGTTAGTTTTGTACAATTTTTGCGTAAAACACTACAGCAAACTTATTCAATATCTATGTCACTGTTCTAGTCTTCGCTTTTTCTTCAGTTCCTAGATTTCATCACAATGGAAGCACATCCTTAAACATTCGACACATCATTGGTATTTACAACTTCTTTGACGTTTACGTTTAGATGTCGAGTTAGACTTTACGGGTGGAACACAATACAAATTACGTCATACATTATTTTTCTTTATGTGTTTGTCGGTGTTTTATTAGATTTTTTTTTGAAATATAGCTTATAAACGATTATATTTAGTTCAAACGTCAAGATTATCATATTATTTTTGTTTCACGATTGTGTCCTTCCTTTTTAAGTTTTGTTTTTGTTGGTTAAGTTTTACGACGTTTACGGGATTTGCATTGCAGGCTTCAGACGTCAAGCATGGCATACAATGGAAATTGCGTTATTCGTTTCCGTCCATTTACATCCAACTTTATTTTCGGTGTTTTGTTAGATACTTTTTTGAAATACAGGTTATAAATTGTTATATTTAGTTCCAACGTCAAAATAACCACTCATTTTTGAACTACAAATGTGTACTTCCTTTTTAATACCACAAATATGTAATTTCTTTTTAAATTTCGTTTTGTAGGTTAGTTTTTACGTTAAACGTTTACGGGAGGTACATTGTGTTCCATTGGTTTCCAAGCGTTACCGAGGAACACAATCAAATTACGTCTAACGTTTACGTAATTCGTTATTACTTTCCTCATAAAAGTGAAGTATTATATTCGTGAAAAAATCACCCTCCGAGATTTTTTCAGATCTTTACGTTTTAGGGTCCCTATATGACGAAAAACATGTTTTCTCGATTCTGTCGGTCTGTCTGTCTGTCTGTCTGTCTGTTTGCGGCATAGCTAAAAAACTGCTTACCCGATTGACTTCAAATTTTAGTCAAAAATTAAGGGTCATATGGAATGACCTGGTAACATTTTGGTAAAAATCCATTAGGGCAAAACAAAATGGCGGCCTAGTGAACCTACTGAGAAAGTGCTTATCCAATTTATTTCAAATTTTGCACAAAAATAAAATATTATATAGGAATTAAATGGTAAAATTTTGGTACCAATCCAAGATGGAGGAACAAAATGGCGGCTTAATAAAATATTTAAAAATTCAGCCTGAAAAACTATTTAAAGAACTGATTTCAAATTGTGTGTAATAAGTAATTGTAGTATAGAGATGAACTAGTAAAAGTGTGGTACTAATTCTAGATGGCGCGGCGGAACAAAATGGTGGCCAAATAAAATGTTTGTATTCTGATGTCAGGTTTTGCATATGTTCGCGTTTTGGCGTCCCTCGATGCCAAAAAATATGTCATCGATTCCGTCGGTCCACCTCTCGGTTTATCTGACGCGAACTGACAGCGTCATAGCTTAAAAACTACTCATCAGACAAAAATTAAGGCTCATATGGGGATGACCTGGTAATATTTTGGAAAAAATCCAATATGCCGGAACAGGATGGCGGCCTTAAAAAAATTATTACTAAAAAACTAATTATCCAATTTACCTCAAATTTTGCAAAAAAAAACAAGTGTTACATAGGAATGAACTGGAAACATTTTGGTATGAATATAAGAAAGCAAAACGGAATTAGTCTTAAAAAAACTACTTATTAGATTAATTTCAAATCTTGTGCAAGCATTCAGTGTGATATAGAGATAAGCTGCTAAAGTTGTGTTACGAATTCAAGATAGTGAAACGAAATGACGGCCAAATAACATGTTAAAAAAATTAAGGTAAAAAAATCTTCTTATTCAATTGACTATAAATTTTGGAGAAAAATTAAATATGATATAAGGATAAACTGGTGTGAACTCAACATGACAAAATCGCGGTGTGTGTCAATGTAAAAACTATTGAATTCATTTTAAATTCTGCCCAACATCAAGTGTGGCATAGATATAAAGTGGTAAAATATTGGTAGGGATCCAATATATTAGAACAAAATGGCATCCAATAAAAATGTTTGAAAAGACAGTATATATTTGTTCCCAAATAACTAGTCACTGAACTAAATTGGTTCAGACTACTATTCCTAATAAATGAAAATATTCATAATGAGGGAAGTTCCGGGTAAAAGAAATATACCCATTTTTTTCTTTATGTGTTTTTCGGTATTTTGTTCCATACTTTTTTGATGTATATATATATATATATATATATATATATTCATTTTAAATTATGCCCAACATCAAGTGTGGCATAGTTATAAAGTGGTAAAATATTGGTAGGGATCCAATATATTAGAACAAAATGGCATCCAATAAAAATGTTTAAAAAGACAGTATATATGTGTTACTAAATGACCATCTACTGAACTAAATTGGGTCACACTTCACTATTCCTAATAAAAAAAAAGATTCATAACGAGGGAAGTTCCGGGTAAAAGAAATATACCCATTTTTTTCTTTATTTGTTTTTCTGTATTTTGTTCCATACTTTTTTGATGTATATATATATATATATATATATATATATTCATTTTAAATTATGCCCAACATCAAGTGTGGCATAGTTATAAAGTGGTAAAATATTGGTAGGGATCCAATATATTAGAACAAAATGGCATCCAATAAAAATGTTTAAAAAGACAGTATATATGTGTTTCCAAATAACTAGGCACTGAACTAAATTGGTTCTGACTACTATTCCTAATAAATGAAAATATTCATAATGAGGGAAGTTCCGGGTAAAAGAAATATACCCATTTTTTTTCTTTATGTGTTTTCGGTATTTTGTTCCATACTTTTTGATATATATATATATATATATATATATATATATATATATTTATATATATATATTTAAATATATATTTATATATATATATATATATATATATATATATATATATATATATATATATATATATATATATATATATATATATATATATATATTTAAATATATATTTATATATATCTATATATATATATATATATATATATATATATATATATATATATATATATATATATATATATATTTAAATATATTTATTTATATATATAGTAAGAAATTAGACAATTTACTATTAAAAGAATTAATTGAAGTAATAATGGGTCTTAAAGAAAGTACAGGTTTGTGAATTTTAGGCAGACTATAAACTTTTGGTGACATTTGATTATACACTCAGTTCCAAAAAAAGTGTCGCACCTGATTTTTGACCCAAGTTCAATGTCATATATCTTCTAAACCAGTGGATCGATTTTAAAGAATTTTTTTTCGTAGGTAGTTAATATCTTTGTCTTTCAGTAAAAGTGAAACAAATTAAAAATTTCTCAAAGATTCTTGGATACTAATGTAAAAATTTTGCTATTTTTTGACATGTCCTGTGTTTTAGTTGAGGATCCGTTTAGAAACTGTTTACACCCTATTTGAAAGACCATTTTTTTGTGAGCATTTTGCTTTTTTATTCACCAACTTATCTCTAAAATTGACCGAATTACAGCTTTTTTGCTGAAACTATACCAGGCTGCATAGTTGTTAATAGAAAAACATAAACAAGCAAACAAGCTTTCATATCGGGGCTTCTGGCAGACCCTATAATGTGGCGATACCCGCAGTTTCGCACTATTGGTAAGGTATCCGATTGAGCATTATCCTACGTCAGAATATGCAGAACAATATTCAGGTTTCACAATAACTTTAGACTTTCGTAGGTCTCTTAGCCTTTAAATTCACTTCTGCTAGGCGAACACAAACCGTCCGCTCACTAACCACAGCATCTCGAACTTGGCGAAGATCTTGAATTTTACATCAGCGACAAAAACTGAACTTAAAACCCTCTTAAAGAACTTAAAGTCTTTTCTAACGGAACTGGAAATTATATATTAAAATCTTAACTAGCGGATGGGCTATGTCGGATCATAATCGACAATTGCGGTCGTTGTGGCAATTAATTTGTTATAGTTCGCAATATTTGTCAGTTATGTATTTCATTAACTTCACGATTGTCATTTTTTATACGAAAAAAAGGTTTCAGTGATAAAATGCCCCAAATTACACCTGAACAAACGACAAGATTAGTGGCATTAGTGAATGATGGGCGTAGTAAACGCTAAACCGCTCGTACGTCAGGGGTCCCTGAAGCAACAGCTCATAGAGCGATCCTGAAATATGAACAAGCCTAATTTCCCTGCCCACTCTCTAATTTTATCAAATTGGGAATCAAAATTTGCAACTTTTGCCGCTGATTACCGGCGGGCGTATTCCATGAAGTTTCTTATATAAATGTAATAACGTCGCTGGCATTTCCATTCACTTCTTTATTTGCCCCGCGCGATACAGGGTGGTAGCGGGCGTTCGTGTTGTTCATACATAAGCTTGGTCTGCGCTATTTCCCTACTCTACTGCTCTACTGCTCTCGGGTTAATATACTGCTATTTGAAAGATAAATACTATTATTGGTAACTACATTAAAAATATAAAAAATATTTTTAATCCTTGGTATAATGTTATATGTATACAGTTTTTAAAAAATTAATTACTGCGTATAACCCTACAGCGGACCGATTCTATATCTGTGTCACTGTTCTAGTCTTCGCTTTTTCTTCAGTTCCTAGATTTCATCACAATGGAAACACATCCTTAAACATTCGACACATCTTCGGTATTTCCCCGTATTCCCGTATTACAACTTCCTTCACGCAAAATGTTTACGTTTAGATTAAGAGTTAGACTTTACGGGTGGAACACAATACAAATTACATCAAACGTTATTTTCCTTTATGTGTTTTTCGGTGCTTTATTTGATTTTTTTAAATATACGTTTAAACCATTATATTTAGTTCAAATGTCTAGATTATCATATTATTTTTGTATCACGATTGTGTCCTTTCTTTTTAAGTTTTGTTTTTGTTGATTAATTTTTACGTTAATCGTTTACGGGATTTGCATTGCAGGCTTTAGGCGTAAGCATGGAACACAATGGAAATTGCGTCATTCGTTTCTGTCCATTTACTTCCAACTTTATTTTTGTTGTGTATTTTTCGGTGTTTTGTTAGATCCTTTTTTGAAATACGGGTTATAAACTGTTATATTTAGTTCCAACGCCAAAATTACCACCCATTTTTGAATCCGAAATGAGTACTCCCTTTTTAATACCACAAATATGTTCTTGTTAACATTGTGTTCCATTGCTTTCCAAGCGTTAGCGAGGACCACAAATCACATTACCTCTAACGTTTACGTCATTCGTTATTTTTCTCTGTGTTTTTCGGTGTTTTGTTACAAACTTTTTTGAAATATTTTCTATCTATAAATATATATTTTCGTACCACAAATGTGAAGTTCTTTTTTAAGTTTCGTTTTTAGTTTATAAGTTAAACGTTTACGGGATGTGCATTGTGTTCCAGGCGTTAATGGAACAAATCAGACTTAATATGATAATATTGTTGTTAGGGCTGCCAACCCTCCCCCTTTAGACGGGAGACTGCCGCTTGCCTCCAAACCTTTCAAAACTCCTGCTTTTTAAGAAAAATATCAATATGTAGTCAGAATTTACAAAAATTATTTGATCAATTTTCTAACATACCCTCCATCTAACATCCAAAAACAAAAGCGGAAAAGTTTTTTAAAACATTATTGTATCTTACAAAAATCTTAAAATCTACTGCTTTTTTTGACATCGATATACTGCTAACCTAAAATTTCATCTGACAACACTGAGCCATAGGCAGTATTTATTAATTGATTCGTGCACTAACATTTTCTTCGGGTTCACTACCAAACTAATATTTCCAGAAGAAACAAGTATTTTAACAACATGCTAGTGTAAAGAGTAGATATTTCTTTTTTAGTAAGATGTGTTTTTTTTTTAAATTTTGGCATTTTTTAAATTGTGTTAGTAAGCTATGTTCTTGCAAGGAAAATAATCTGGAATGCATATTATCGAGTAAGAACATTTCAAAATTTAATTAATGCACATGGAGAATAGGCAAATATTTATTACGGCGAAGATTTTGGATGTTCTCTTGGTAATCGCAAATATCGGTTTTGCTCCTGTTAGTGACTCTGATATTGTTTTTTGTATTCATTTTGGCGCTAGTTGTACTCGTCTGTAAACTAGTTGACTGTACTGATGAAGACCTTACGTCAGAAACACGTGTCTATGGTTAGCCAAATTCCATTGCTTTAGCGGTTTTTCCAAAGAATTCATTCATCAGGCTTTTCGGGTTATTCTGGTCTTATTGGTATGCTTCCTACACCCTTCAAAGTATATTTTATGACCCGTTTCCTGATGATGTTGGAATAGGGCCGAGGTAGTTTGTTTCTAATACTGATTTTATGCTGTTTTATTCTTGCAGATATTTTCCTGTTAGTTTGCCTAGTATACAATCTTTCAGTCCTGACATGGAATGCTAAATAATCCATGGTTTTCTTTTTAGTTTCCAAATAGTTTACCTCCCAAGTAGCAGACATGTGCTTATAACAGTAATATAAATTGCTACGTATCAATTTTGTAATATAACTGAAATATTCTGAAAGTACGTTTTAAACACTGATATATGACATCTATAAACACGCACCCACGATTATATAATAGTTATTTTATAATTGCGGGTGATACTTATATAACTGAAATGAGTAAGTCCTTTATATTTTAACAGTTTTATAAATATATTAATAATAACAAATTTGTTCCGATGAAGATTATTTTGTCGAACGGTCTACATTTTGATTTCCTGCTTATGAAATATAGAATAAAAATTTCGTATTTCCATTTTAGAGAATATGTGACTAATTTTTAAGATAGAGATAATGTCATTACTTGTATCAATTATCAATAACAAAAAGTGAAAAACGCTTCCCTAGAGCCGAATTTTCCCTGCCCGCTCTCTCATTTTATGAAATAAATGTCTTCGGAAAGAAATAGATGTAGGACATTAATTTACAATGTCATTTTAATCTATAAAATTAACAATTCATGTTAGACATTAGATATTAGACATAGATGGGGAGCCCGACGAGGAAAGCACTTAGGCTCACTGGGGCCCATTGTGCTACCCCCCCCCTAAGTAGGCGCGTCAGGCCAAGAGCCCACTCCTTTTTAGGAAAGGTATCACCTAAGCAAAACAGTCTGGCGTTGACTAAAGCGTCACATCGACAGGCTAGATGCTCGGAAGTTTGATCTTCCCCAGCACAAAACCTGCAGTATGGATCGTTGTCCAATTTTATGCAGGTAATATTTCACCAGCCAGTGTCCAGTTAGGACCCCAGTAATGGTTCTAAGTTGGCATCTGTTTAGATTTAGAAGTCTATTAGACTCAGAACGGCTATAAGGGCCTGATATGAAGACCTGTGTGAGTCCTGCTAGCTCGTGCCATTCAGCACGGAATTCCTCGACATTGCGATTCTTAATCCTAACCTTGAGAGCTGAAGGAGCACTTAAAAGACCGGGTTCCGTGAAAGCAGTGGGTCTCTCCCTATAGATCCCGACCAGATCCCTCTTTCATTAGAGAGCCGTCTGTAAACCAGACAAGGTCCTCCGGTTTGAGGATTGTTCTATCTCAGGAACAAGTACACAAAACCTTTTAGAGGCAATTGAGACCGGAATAATGGCATCTCTCCTGGCTAGGAGAGGGTCAGATCTGATCAGTTCAGTCCAGTCTCGCGTATGCCTAAAATGCCAGTTTCTGTGTATCCAACGACCCTAGTCGTTTAAACGAACAGGTGCCTTCCGAGCCTCTTCCTCTACAAGCAAGTGGAGAGGACTTAGTCCCAGAATGGCCTCCATAGATCGGGTCGGTGTTGTTCTTATGGCATCTCTCGAGCTTGTCAAGCATCCTCCTGTATGTCACCCTGCGAGTGGCGGGCTACCACACAAGAGCGCTATAAGTGATCATTGGTCTTATCACTGACGTGTAAAGCCAATGCACAATACGAGGTTTTAGACCCCAAGTTAATCGGAAGGACCGTCTGTACGCCCACAGACACGCTGTGGTCCTTTTTCTGATCCTCTCAATATGATCCCTCCAGGTCAGTCGGCAGTCTATATAGACACTATTAAGAAAGGTGGTCCACCCCAGCAGAGCCGACTAGGTAAGGTAAGGCTATGTACTCTGGGAGGTCGCCTAGTATCCCAGAGGCTCCATTCACGACACCCGATTTGGGCTCGGGTGTCATGCAGCCCTTAGCATGGAAGCACATACCGTAGCTTGAGCCCTCTGTCCCTCTTAGCCCTTAGACCTCACGGTCGTAACCCTAGAGTCGTACCAATGAAAGGCCCCTGGAGTCTCTTACTGAGCCTCACCACTGCGTCAATGTGTGGACACGCTGGGAGGAACAATTCATGTTACTTTTTGCCCTGTTTCAAGATGTCTTAGTTTAATTTTGATAAAAATGGTATTTAAACTTAAATTTTATGTACTTTATCTTATTTCGACATCATGGCCGGCATAAGTGGTCTCCAACTTTTTATAAAACGTGGCGTCTACTAATAAATTATTATTATCGCTGGGGATACAGTTATAAAACTGATCTGATCTTTATACAATAAATATATACTAAGACATGACACAAACGTTTTTATTATGAAGAATGCGATAATAAGAAAATACTAAATTGTTCTAGTAGGTGCACTCTTGTCATATCTTTGCAACGCATATTTATAGCTTCGCCTGTCTTTTTGTTCTCTAACACACTAGATCTCACTAGTCTCATTCTGATTAAGTTCAAGTCTCAAAAACAATTTTCTGTTTATGGCGAGTCTGAACTACGAAATTAGCCCTATCAAAAGCCGTAATAAATCAAATATATGACATATTGGTTTAATAACAATATGTTTGTACTACTTGGTTGTTTGTTGCGTATGTATTGTTTGTATATTTTGTTTTCTAAGAATTCTTCCAATTCTGTCTGATGTTCCTTTTCGATATGGTAAGACTACTTCTGCCTTCCCAATTCATAATTTTTGGTGTTCGTTGTAAATCAGGGTTACCTGTTTTTTCTACGGTGCGCCCGCTGTGCGATTTTGTAGCCATTTTTCTTTAAAGCACTAGATAATATTAAGTTCGTCTCGTCTCGTTTCTGTTTCAGTTAATCCCACGGATTTAGATACAGCGTGTCCGAAAAGTCTTAGTATGGGCTAATGTCTCGAGTACTGGTAAAATTAAAAATATTAAAATTTCGAAGATGCATGTGTACCACCAAATCACCTTTTTTGGTTGTTTAACCTTTTTTCGCCCCTTCTGGGGATGGCGAGAGGGGGTTGAAATCTTGAATTTTGTGTGCAACCTTATATCGAATTTTACTTTATTTTGAAGTCTTCTGAAAGACCGTTGTTTGTATGAAATAGTAGTATTAGTAGTAAGAGTAGGGTCGAAGCCCGACGGATAGGCCGAAAAGGCCCATGTCGACATCCCTTGTCCATCCGCTTTCACTCTGGATCACCTTCTGCCCTTGGTTCAAGTCGAGCTCGACCTTTTTATGAAAGCTAGCAACTTGCCCCAATCAAGGGTTTTTAGTTCCTCCCTGGATATAGTGCCTCACCTATCGCAAATCCCTATTAAGTGATATGAGGTTTTCTCCCCTTCTAAGTTATGACAGCTTAATAACTTATTTTTTTTTTAATTAAAACACCTATTTTTTATTTTATTTTTAAATTCTACGTCAAATTCTGAACATATTTTATATCATCCTATCATATCACATCATCTCCTATACCTAAATTAAATTGTTTCCGAAATAATTATTGTGCTGGAATAAATTTATAAAATATACAGGGTTGATTTTTTTCAAAAGATCTCGGACACGTTGATTTTTATTTTTAATTGCTGTTTTTATAATAATTTCATATTACAGGGTGATCCGAAAATAAATTGTGACAAGTAACTTTATTTTTTTTACATTAAAACACCTATTCTTTATTTTATTTTTAAATTGTAAGTCAAATTCTGAACATATTTTATGTATCATGTCCTACCTAAAGTAATTAAGTTGTTGAACGTAAAGGTTGGAATAAATTCATAAAATATACAGGGTTGATTTTTTCAAAAAAATTCGTATAAGTTGATTTTTAATTTTTGTTGCCGTTTTTTGATAATTTCTTATATATAGGGTGGTCCAAAAATAAGTTATGCCTGCTAACTTAATTTTTTTAAATTAAAACACCTATTTTTTATTTTATTTTTAAATTCTCAGATTTTGAACACCTAAATTCAATTTTATCCGAAGTAATTATTGTGTAGCTTAAAAAATTCACCTTTAACTATCTAACTACCTTTAATAATATTGGTAACAGTGTCCGTTGATAATTGACAAATATCAAGTAAATTTTTCTGAACTATTGAAGATGACCCAAATAGACGACTAGAATTTTGTCAAACAGTTATGAATTTGTGCAATAATAATCCATATTTTACAAAAAGAATTGTATTTTCGGATGAGGCAACATTTTGTCGCAGTGTAAACATGCAAAACTGTCGGTATTGGGCTACTGAAAATCCCCACTGAATAATGGAATGCCACACCGAATATCCTCAAAAATTTAATGTTTGGGCCGAAGTAATTGAAAACTAGATTGTAGGGCCCTTTGTCTTTAATGGACATTTAAATGGCGCCAGGTATTTAGAGTTTTTAGGAAATGACCTAGTTCCATGCCTTGCCACTTTATACCCCGATCCACAAAATCCTGATACACAAGATAATTCTGTATGGTATCAGTAAAATGGAAGCCCATTGTTGATAATGAAAATGTCGAGATTGCAATTCTGAGATATTTTGCAGCATATCCAATGACATCCCTAAGAAACGTGGCAAGACAATCAGGAATCTCGAGGAACTCAGTGTATAGGATTCTGTTAAAACATAACCTCCTTATTAATATCATTGTTTCAACATCTAAAAGACACTGATTTGCCAAAAAGAATACAGTTTTGCGAGTTTATTTTAACAATGGTACAAGATAACACTAGATTTTTGGACAATATAATTTGAACCGATGAAGCAAAATTTACTAAAAATGGCCTTTTCAATAGACACAATTCCCATTTTTAGAGTGATTCGAATCCTTAAGCAGTAAGATCGCGGAACTTTCAAGAATCCTGGCAAATTAATGTATTTTGTGCAGTAAGGAACGATGGAATAATAAAACTGAATTTTTACGAAGAAAAAATGGTAAGTTATACATTGCCTAAACACAAGGACTTTTTTAATGAAAAATAATCCATTTAGGTCATATTACAATAATTTTTTTTATCAATTTACCGTCAATCCAAAATTAGATAAATCATTTAGTAAATATTATTACATAAATAAATTAAATTAAACTATTTATACAGGTCACACTACACTACTTCATACAAATACTGGTCCACATACCGTAACACATCATATCTAAAAAAATATATCGTCCCAAGTTTTATAGGAAAGTTATCTTTAGTTAGATATTTACAAGCTATTTATAAAAAGTACTTTAGAAAGTCATAAAATACTAAACCTTCTTTTGTTTATTGAGCACTCTTCAGATTAAATTAATTGAATTTTGATGTATTTTGTTTCTTCTTAAATTAATAAATCGATGAAGATTATCAAAGCATTTCTTTCCATAAAATTATGTCTATAAACTTTTGTAGGAGAAAGATGTCTGAATATTCTTGAAGAGTTGGACAACGAATATTTAAGTAATTTATCTTTGGCAGAACATAGTCAAATGTTCTACCAACACGATGGCGCCCCACTACATAGAACCGTTGCAGTTACTAACTTTTTACAAGCTACGTTTTACGACAAGTGGATTGCGAACAATGGACCTTTCCTGTGGCCTCCTCGTTCCCCGATCTGACAGTCTGAGACTATTTTATATGGGGAACGATAAAAAGAATAGTTTATTTTAATCCAGTAACAACGAAAGAGGACTGTTTGGCAAGGGTAAGGGACGCGTTCGAAAGTTTATCTCCAGCTTCAATTAGAGCGGCCACCCACGAGGGATTTATTCGGAGATGCGAAAAATGTTTGGAAGTACAAGGTGGACATTTTCAACATTTGAACAGAACTTAGGTATAGGATATTATACATGAAATATACCTAGAATTTTTCGAGGAACCCAAAAATTCGATTATATACTAGCTGCCAAAATTTCAAATTTTTCTAAAGCCTACTTTCTGAGAAATCGATCGCCGCAGTTCGTCGTGGGACACCCTATATATATATATATATATATATATATATATATATATATATATATATATATATATGTATATGTAATTAAAAAAATAATTAATAGTTTATTGGGATGGTGGTGTGATCTATTATAGAGATGTTACATTTGTTCTATTATATTATATGATGTTAGATTTGGTTATTTAATTTATTACATTGGTTATCACGGCTACTCAGTTAGGCTAGTCGGAGGCAATTCGTAGGTTCGAGATGATTTCAGACTTTTATGGGCGCCACCAACTTTAGGAGTTGGACATAAAGAAAGAAAAGGAAGATATTGACCAAAACACAATAATTTAACCTGAAATTATACTAATAAAGAAAACATTTATATTTAAAAACAACAATTCAGATTTATTCTGATATCTAAGTTCAACAAGCACAAAACAGAGTCATAAAAGTTTTACCAAATAATCAGTTTATAATTTCCAAAACAATTTACTTATGATATAAAAGGTACCAATTAAATTTGCAAATAACCAATCCTTGGTTAATATTTTACCCAAATATACATTTAAATTTAACACTTTATTAAATTTTACCCAAGTTTTCACATAGATGTAAAGGACAAAGCCTTCTCTAGCTACTTATATTAATAACAAAAAGTTAAGCAGAGTGACATTAATGGAATAAAGAAAGTTTGTACGCAATAATAACAAAATACCTAGTTACATTAAGGTTAATTATGTAACTATTTAAATGTAAAACAACATTTCATTATATGTCAGCAAAATATAACTAAAAACCATTAACCATTAACAATTGAAATATAAAATTTTGTGAACAATCAGCTCTGTATCAAGAATAACAAGTTTATAGGATATTTTATATAACTTTTTGAAACTTATGATCAATATGTAGAAATGCCATTCAAATAACGCAAAAATATTCAGTTGTTCAAGAACTAAAATTTAATTAAACTTTTAAGCTGTAAGACGATTATATGTTTTATTTAGTGGAATGCCATTGGCCAATAATAAATGAAAACCCAATAACTGTTCGGTTGTTTTTGAACTAAAAATATTATAATAATTAAGCTGCAAGAATGCATATATTTTAATTAGACGAATGCCATTGGCTAATAAGAACTAAAAACCCAATATATGTTCGGTTGGTTATTAACTAAAAATATTATAATAATTAAGCTGCAAGAATGTCTATATTTTATTTAGATGAATGCCGTTGGCTAATAAGAACTAATAACCCAATATATGTTCGGTTGTTTATGAACTAAAAATAATATAAATAATTAGGTTGTAAGAAATTCTGTATTCTATTTAGTTGAACAACTAGCAATTAAGAATTAAAACTCACTATTGATCATAGTTATAAACAAGAAATAGAAATTTAATGGTTCTCAAAATCTGTTTAAATGAGCTGAATGTTGCTCAATTCCTTGAATTACCTCTTCACTCAATTATAGTGTTAATTAACATAAGAATGGTTCTCAACACTCCAATAATATTCCAAAAAAATAGCAAAATTTTACAAAAAGATTCAGAAATTTCTAATAATTTTGTCAAAAGGAGATCATTAGTCAAAATAATAATTTTACTACACTACAGCAAAATACTCATCTTTTATGCTGCCATTTCCCGGAGAAATCAAAAGCGTCTGGACTTCCAATACATCAAACAGCAGCGACGCCAATATATATATATATATATATATATATATATATATATATATATATATATATATATATATATATATATTATATATATATTATATATATATATATATATATATATATATATATATTTATATATATATTATATATATATATATTATATATATATTTATATATATATATATATATATATATATATTATATATATATATATATATATATATATATATATATATATATATATATATATATATATATATATATATATATATATATATATATATATATATATATATATATATATATATATATATATATATATATATATATATATATATATATATATATATATATATATATATATATATATATATATATATATATATATATATATATATATATATATATATATATATGTATATATATGTATATATATATATATATATATATATATATATATATATATATATATATATATATATATATATATATATATATATATATATATATATATATATATATATATATATATATATATATATATATATATATATATATATATATATATATATATATATATATATATATATATATATATATATATATATATATATATATATATATATATATATATATATATATATATATATATATATATATATATATATATATATATATATATATATATATATCTATATATATATATATATATATATATATATATATATATATATATATATATATATATATATATATATATATATATATATATATATATATATATATATATATATATAATATATATCTATATATATATATGTATATGCATATATATAGGCCTTCAACTTTTTAGATGTTTAATAAAGAAAGCGTAAAGCAAAAATTACTATCTACAATTATTTTATTTAACTAGACTATGCGTAACTATGAACAATATGACAAACAACTTAAGATCGATAATAAGGAACCCACTAGACTGACATCACTTCTTACTATCAGAAATCTCACTGATACCTTTTTAACACTTATTCCGGTGATCTCGTCGTTGCGTGTGTTTGGTGTAGCAGATAAAAGTGAGCGGCCATTTCAAGCGTGCGGGCGGGACAAATCACAAAACTGTTTATAAAAAAAGTTTTATAGTTAATTTATTATACATTATTTGGGTATCAAACTTGTCAAATAAATTCTTCTTTAATAGCTTGCATATTAATTTAAAAAAACGCCAGCCATATTTTATAATAGTAGAGATAATTTTAATAATTGACAGTTGTACATGGAAATATCATTTTTATTAACATCAAAAACAACAAAATTTTCTAAAACGGCTGTTCTTAAATAAAAAAAAGGTTTTAGGTATCTATGATGATACCAATGAATCGCAATAAATTCGTTAGAAATAAGACTGTTAATTTCTGATAATTTTCAAATACCTAGTTTATTTTTGTTTAAATAACATTACAAACTGATCTAAAGAGAACAACAACAATTTTTACAGTTTTACAAAATACTTTCTAATTAATATTTAATTAGAGATACATTTCGAACATTATTTTGGTGAGTCGGACCATCTCTAAAGCTTTGTCTGCCGTCGGCCTGAAAAAAATGGCATGATTGAAGACCTGGGGTAGCCAAAACATTTATCCATCGACTGTCCAATATGTCTTTATTTTCCTGAATCTTTTGGCTGGATACGTATATAAGATTTATATAAGTCTTATCTTTCAGGACATCAAAAAAATCTCTAGAATCATTTACCAGGACTGTCCCGCCTCTTAAAATTTCCCAAGCCACTCTTTTAAGCTTTCCTCCTACTCCGTCGACAGCTCCGTTCCCATGAGATGTGGCATAAAAGTTCCAATAGCCCAAGATACCAAAATCTTCTTGCATGCAACATAAATTCGAAAGTCTGTATTTATTTTTAAATTGCGCTGCTCAACCATCGGAAAAGATTGAGAATTTTCTTTAAGCCGAAGCCAAGAAAACCCAAACTGCAAATTTATCATGAGAGAGTTCATCACTGATAAAAGCAAAGGAATGGTGTGTATTATTAGTCCACGCAATTGCAGTAAACGTGGTAACCTGCCCGTGACTCCAGTGTGCACTTTGAATCTCGTCTCGACTTAGACAAGACTAGTTCTCTGCAAACTCAACTTGCAGAACAACATTTTCTTCGTTTAGATTACGTTTTTCAGTTTCAAAATGACATTCCTGGGTTGTTTCCACAAAACAAAGAATTTTAAATTTTTCCGAAGGTTCTTGCAGTTGATTCAAAGCTACTTTTAAAATGATCACTAATACTTGAGGCCTTTAAAGATTAATTTGCCACTTTTTCCATTTTATCTCATCTTCTAAATTAGTAATAAGAGGTATCAATGCAAATTCTATATCATTATCACATTTCACGCATAAGTTATTCATACAGTTAAAGCTATCTATTTGGCAACATATAGCCCACAGTAATTCTCTGGATTTTTTGGGAAATCCACTTACATGTTTACTAATAGCTTCTACCACGAAATTAAAGTTTGCATGATACTTGCAAATGCAAACATCGTGAGGCATTGATGAACTCAACAAAACATGCTTGGGACGATATTCGTAAAACTGTGTTAGCTTAATATTTATTTCAGGGTTTTCTGATATAAACAAGGGATATGCTTCCTTAACAGTAATTGTCATGTGACGCTTTTGATTTTTTCTTTTTTGCCTTTATCATCTTTTACCGCAACAACATCTCTTTTTCCTGGCGCTTGTCTACTTATATCGTCCCTGGTATAAAATTTTTCAATACTTGCTTGCAAATGACTACCCAGTTTATTCCACGGCTTTACTTTTTCTTCAAAGAGCACACTTGATACTTGTGGAAATTCAACAAAAATAAGTTTTTTTAAAACTTCCACACTTTGGCAACAGACTTAATTTTTTTGACAACTTTTCCCATAGATTTTGGAGTTTGAAACGGGGTGAGTGTTTCCTCTTCTTGGATTGTTATCTCATGCAGCCTTTCACGTTTTCTTTGACGATATAGCTTCTTCCTCAAAGTTTCCTGTCTTCTCTTTTGTTTTATTATATATAAAGTAACAACTCTCTCCTGAATCATTCTTTTCTGCTTTATTCTACATTCTCTTTTCCTTTTAGCGTCGTTTCTCTTTAAAAATCATGTGTTTGTTAACGTCAAGTTTTAGTTTCCTTCTAAAATGTATAGATTTTTCATTACTTGTTTTAGTTGGCATATTTTCTGTACATCACAATATGGAATCAAAATTATTGCATACAAAAGTCAGCGTCTAGAAAAACTTGAATAAACTATAAAAATATTAATTTTGTATCATACCGGGCGTTAGGTTAAAATCTCGTTTTATAAATTTCGAATATCAAAGTGCTATTTTATGACCTTAAAATGTATCATGCGTTAATTTCATTACTAATTTTTTGCAATATTTAGAAAAAAATCCAAATCCCATCCTAATTCTTGGTTGAAATAAATCTTGGTTATTAATTTTTTTTCTAGTGATGTGTTACGGATGGGACAAAACACATAAATATCTTTTCATAACTAGATATGAAACAAAGAAAATAATATTTACCTATTTTATTAACCTAATAGCAAGTGAAGAAAAAATCTAATTGAAAGACCACAGAAATTAATCTAGGACTAAAAAACTTCATTAAATAAATTAGATCAGATCAGAACATATCTTCACTTACCTTAATTTTAACAATATTCACTTTAGAAAACTTGAAAAGACTGACAACTACTGTGACATGACAGCGTCACAATATATCTCTTGTTTTATCCATAGCCTACTACGCTAAATAAACTTAGTTTAAGAAGTCAGTCTTACACCATTAACCAAAGAATAACAACAATGCTTAATTTTTTATGTGGATTGACCTGTCATGGAATTTTGAAAGTTTTCTGATAATTAGATGATATTGAATAAATTATTACACAAATAGTTTGTCTTGGAACAATTTACTTAGGATGTCGTGAAATATTATTCACTTAACTCCTAACACTGGAACCTGCGGTGGAAGATAGGTCAAAATACAAGAGTTCTAACCACACTACACCACAACTTAGCATCATCAGCAGATGATATAAACTAAAGTAACTTATCCTAACCGAGACTATTTATAGGTAAATGTGATCACACTTGGTTGCACTCGACTGCACCGTTGTCAAGAAAACAATAGAGGGGACTATAGGTAATAGGCCCTCTGTCTTTATTTAGTGCTTTCTTACCACATTTAGCTATTTCTATACTCTCAAATGCATCCAATAATCTATTATTAGATACATTTTTAATCAACTTAAGATTATTTATTCCTATTCGGTGATTGTTTTCCAAAGCATGTTGGGCAACGCTTGACTTTTCTGTTCTTCCGTATCTTAAATATGCCATGTGTTCTTTAAAACGAATGTTTATGGAGCGTTTAGTTTGCCTAACATATTTTAGATTGGAGTCATTAAAGCTAATTTCATAGATGCCACTCCTTTCCCTCAAGTCGACTTTGTCTTTGGAGTTTCCAAGGAGATTTTTCAAACTGTTCTTCTTTTTGTAGGCTACTCTAGAACCTACGTTTTGAAATACTTTTTCTAGACCTCTCGTATATCTGGGATCATATGGGATTACTATGAACTTATTGGAAGCCTCAGGTGTTTGAAGAGTAGTGGCATCCTTTAACATTTTCTTATGCTTATGTCTATTTACTAATTTATGTACAAAATTATTACTATATCCATTACATTTAGCTATATTTTTAATCCGATTCTTTTCATTGTTAAAACGTTCTTTACTTAATGAAAAATTGACTAACCTGTGAGTTAAGAAATGGAATGCTGCCATTTTGTGTTGACGGCAACGAAATGAGTCGGATGTTATATACCTATCAGTATTAGTAAATTTTCTATAAATATATACAAAGTCGATTTGAGGGAGAGGAGTGGCATCTATGAAATTAGCTGTAATGACTGCGATCTAAAATATGTTGGGCAAACTAAACGCTCCATAAACTCCATAATCTTAAGTTGATTAAAAATGTATCTAATAATAGATTATTCGATGCATTTGAGAGTACAATCTAGACAGAGGGCCTACTCCCTATAGTCCCCTCTATTATTACTAGGCAACGGTGCAGTCGGGTGCAACCAAGTGTGACCACATTTACCTATAAATAGCCTCGGTTAGGATAAGTTACTTATCTACTTACATATCTGGTTCTTACAGCCTTCCCGGATTTTATTCCTCTTTCATCATATTCCCGTATTATCTTTTGACCAAGAAATTCCTTTATTAGGATGTCCTCTTTGCTCCTTATGTTAGTTCCAATAAATACTTCAAAACGGTGTAGAATCAATACTTCTTTGTATGCTTTAATTCAAGGCTCTTTGCACCCGATCAATATATGTGTACCATTTACTAGGGTTTCTTAACTTAATTTTGTAAGTATTGGTAAAAATTTTGTTAATGCGCTCGACCCGACCGTTGCTTCTCGGAACGCCGATAGTAATTAGGGCGTGTTTTACGCCTTCTTTGGACAGTGTTCCTTAAACTCCATGAGATGTAAATGCATTGCCTCGATCGCTGATTATCCTCTCCGTTCCAAATATCTTCTGCGGGATAACAACAGCAATATGGCGTTAGTTTTTATTAGTGCTTTGCAGCGGTCCAAATGGTCAACCTGGTATGTATGCAATGGTACTTTCATTTAGTCCCCATTTTTTTTAATCTTTAAATATAGTCGTCTTTATCCTGTTTCATCTGAACTCTTTTATCATTCCATTTTCTTCAGTAAGAACTTAACTTATATCAAGGATATTTGCCGGATAACGGCTCAAGGCGTCCATATGTGCCTTTTACTTGTACAATTTCATACTAATATTTTTCCAGAAAAAGAGCCCATCTAGCTACCTTTGTGGTCAGATCTTTTTATCCATTGTGTTATAATTTTAAATTTATACCCCAATAAGCAAATGCCTCGTTTTACTTCCCTCGTAAAACGGAAGTATTGTATTCGTAAAAAAATCACCCTCTGAGATTTTTCCAGATCTTTAGGTTTCAGTGTCCCTAGATGCTGAAAAATATGTTTTCTCAATTCCGTCGATCTGTCTGTCTGCTCGCCGGATAGCTAAAAAACTACTTTCCTGATTGACTTCAAATTGGGGATGACTTGGCAACATTTTAGTAAAAATCCAATATGGCGAAACTAAATGGCGGCCTAGTGAAATGTTTAGAAAACTATTATTAAAAAACTGCTTACCCCACTTATCTCCAATTTTGCACCAACATCAAGTATTATGTTGGAATCAACTGGTAACATTTTGGTACGAATCCAAGATGGCGGAACAAAATGGCGGTTTAATAAAATATTAAAAAATTCAGCCTGAAAAACTGCTTAATGAATTGATTTTAAATTGTGTGCCATAATTAATGGTAGTATAGGGGTCAACTAATAAAATTGTGGTACTAATTCAAGATAGCCGAACAAATTGGCAGCCATATGAAATATTTGTAATTGTGGAAAAAATCACCCTCTTAGGTTTTACATATCTTCACGTTTAAGCGTTCCTAGATGCCAACAATTATGTTTTATTAAGTCTGTCGGTCTGTCTGTCAGTTCGCGGCATGGCTTAAAAACTATTTACCCGACTGACTTCAAATTTTCACACAAAATTAAGGGTCATATGGGGCTAATCTGGTGTAATACTTTGGTAAAAATCCAATATAGCGAAACAAAATAGCGGCCTAGTGAATAATACTTATCCAATTTATCTCAAATTTTGCACAAAAGCAACTGCTAAAATTTTGGTACGAATCCAAGATGGTGGAACAAAATGGCGACATAATAAAATATTTACAAATTCAGCCTGAAAAACTACTTCATGGATTGATATCAAATTGTGTGCCATAACTATTTGTGGTATACGGATCAACTAGTAAAGTTATGTTACTAATTCAAGATGGTGGAACAAAATGGCGGACAAATAAAATGTTTGTAATCCTGAAAAAATCACCCTCTCAGGTATTACATATCTTCCTCAGGTTTTACACATCTTTAGATGCCAAAAAATATGGCTTTATCAATTCGGTCGACCCGTCTGTTGGTCTGTTTGTCTATCTGCCTGTCAGTTTGCGGCATAGCTTAAAAACTACTTACCAGATTGACTTTAAATGGGTCATATGGGGATGACCTGATAATATTTTGGTAAACATGCAATATGGCGGAACAATGTTAAAAAAGTTATTACTAAAAAAGCTAATTATTCGATTTACCTCAAATTTTGCACAAAAATTAAGAATCACCTAGGAATAAACTGGTAACATTTTGATATGAATCGAAAATAGCAAAACAAGATAGCTCCCTAATAAAATATTTAAAAAATCAGCCTGAAAATACTACTTATTAAATTAATTTCAATTTTTTGCAAGAATTAAGTGTCATATAGAGATAAACTAATAAAATTGTGGTACGAATTCAAAATGGCGTCCAAATAAAATTTTTAAAAAATCAACGTAAAGAAATATTGTTCATTTGTTTTGTTTTGCAGAAAAATTAAATGTGGAAATGGGATAAACTGGTACGAATTCAATATGACGTAACAAAATGGCGCGATGTCTGAGTCTAAAAACTATATTTTATATATGTTTTTATGTACTTTAGCAGTATAAAATTGTATTAAATATTTCGTTCTAACTAACATTTAAATCAGTGTGCCTCATGTAGGAGGTGCATTAATACAGGTATGGGGGTACTTTGATACACATAATATTGGCATATTAATTATTAATTAAATATTTATTTTAGTGGACATTAACAGTATATATTGACATATTAGGACAAGAGGAAGAATATTCAATATAAATCAGAAAATATTAAGCGAAGTATCCGAAATTATCGAATTTAGTTGTCACAATCTTATAAAAACTTATTTGAAACAAACAGAAAGTATACCAAAGTTATTAAAAATGTTCTTAATAATAAGTCTTCAGATGAACATGAAAAAATGTATAATTTGTAGTTAGAGTAGCATTTTGATACTGCGTGTTAATGTAAATCTCACAAGGCATAGAATCATCATCCGAGAAGGCCAATTTATTAAAAGACATCTGGCTTGGTAAAACCGCAGTTGATATTCTTAGCGTTCAAAGGGCAGAAAACACATCCAAAGGTAAACTCAGGTACATTATTCCATCTTCACGTGAATAATTAATTGCCTCATTCGAAACATGAGATTCATGGTTGTCACATACTAGCAAAATTGGATTTTCTTTAGTTACGTTCATATGTCGTTGTATGTGCTTTAAAACCTCTAAAAATAACTCTTCTCTAACCGGTTCTTGACGTTAATCCCAAACTTCCTTCTGGTGATCCTGATAAGAAGTGATTCTTATAATGGGCCCTAGGAAACACGAAAACGGGCGGAATTGTTTTTCCAGTAGCGGTTATTATGCCCCCAAAAATTACGAATTCACTTCTTTTGGCAGACATTATTTGACCAATTTGTCTCTGAATTTTTTCCGCTAGAACTTTGGGAGTATTAAGGACGGTCTCGTTTCATTGGAATTTAAAATTCGATCGGCAGAAAAGTTGTATCTTTTTAATAGGTTTTTAAGATTTTCGTAAAATTCTGATACGGCAGATTTATTAAAAGAAAATGATCTGGCAACACTAGTATTTTCTGCCGTTCTCAAGCTTATGTTCTTTTTTCGGTTGCGAAATCTAGATGCCCAATCCATGCGCAGTGTCGAATCCCAAGAGGGAGGATAGCGACATCCAATTTTTTTTGCAAATTCATATGCGAGTTTTCTCAGCGTGAGGCCGTAATGCATTTTATAATGTAATCACTCAGTTGTTGTTCTCGAGCTGAACTAAACACTTGATGTGAGCAATATTTGGATGAGAATTCCGGTTGCTCCTTATTATTTACTTCAATAATCTTTTTTCTTTAAATCCTGTGCTGTAAAGTTGTATTGTATTTATTGTCAGTTTTTCTTAAAGACGGTTTTCCCTCGAGCACTTCTATTACTGCCGAACTGACAGCATTTTTGTCGCCAGTAGCCCTGTTCGCCTTTTTTTTTGTATGATTAAACCATTTTTCCTAGAAGATAAAAGCGCTTTGTATACAGTGTGTATTAGCCAAATGGAATGAATTCGATAATAAATAAATGAGGGCTTGTTCGAAAAAACGCTCGGAGAAGTACATTGGAATTTTTAGTTATGCATTTTTTTCAAAACAAAAACTTTTTATATATGGTGTGTCATGTAACAGTGGCTAATACCAACGTTCTTATTTTAAATGAGACACCCTGTATATGTTCTTAAAATGGGTCTCTTTTTGCTAATTTTAAATATACTAGGTTTGATACCTTTATCTTTTGAAAATACCCGATAAATTTAAGAAAAACTCTGCCATAGGAAGCAATACATTGTTCCTATTGACTCCACTATCTAGTGTGGAGCTTTCCCCGCCTGTCTCTCACACCTTGCTTCTTATGGCAGGGATTTACTCAAATTTTTCGGAGATCTTTAGAGATAAAGGCATCAAACCTAACATATTTATAATCAGCAAAAAGAGACCCATCTTAAGAACCATATATTATATAGGGTGTTTCATTTAAAATAAGAAGGTTGGTATTGGCTACTGTTACATTACACACTCTGTATAAAAGGTTTTTGATTAAAAAATGGGCAACTAAAAATATCAATCGACGTGTCCGAGCGTTTTTTCGAAGACGCCCTCATTTATTTGTTATCAAATTTATTCCATTTGGCTGATACATACTGTAGAATATACCATACAGGGACTATTAATTAATACAGTATCGAAGTGTCCCGAGGGGTACTTTAATACATATCAATGTGCCCCGTAAGGCTTTGTATCAATTTACCCCGACCTGCCATGTTTAATAAAACACCATGCAATTTGAAAAGGAAACAAAATCCAGAGCAAAATATTGTAAAATTTTATAAAACATAAAGTAATTCTTATCAAAGCCAAAAATTTACCCTGAGTAACGTAAAATAGGTCCTAACCGACTAACACACAGGAGATTACTACCGACTCTTTGTAACTTTATTATAAACTTGTGCATGTTAGCTCGATCTGTTAGTGTGTAAGTAAACTTCCCAGATTTGTTTGGTTCAGAGCTACGTCGGCTGCATCAATGTATCAATGTGCTCCCAATGTATCAGTGTTCTCCCCATGTATCAATGTGCTCCCTTTTCCCCTACTGTGACTATGTACTGAACTAAATTGAGCCACACTTCACTATTCCTAATAAATGAAAAAAAAAATCATAACGAGGGAAGTTCCGGGTAAAGAAAATTTACCGACTTTTTTTGTTTGTAGAAAGACAAGCATTGGTTCACTTGTTACCAATCCCTTAAGTTTCAAAAACGCTTCTTTTTCTTTCTCTTTGAACTGAAATGGCTGATTGTTCTTTAGTAGATCATTAAGCGGCTTTGCTACTACTGCATAAGCAGCGATAAATTTCATAAAATAACCTGTAAGCCCTAGGAAAGATTGGATCTGCTTATATGTCATAGGTTCCGAAAATTTGCTTATAGCCATAGTCTTTTCTTTAGATGGCCGAATTGATCCATTTTCAATTATGATTCCCAAAAATTCCACCTTTTCTTTCAAAACCTGGCATTTTTGTTTTTTAATTTCAACACCATAGTCTTTTGCCACCTGTAGATTTAGTAGTTTTTTTTTAGGTTTCGTTAGTTCTGAAAATTATTAGGTCAGCCATGTAATACATCACAATATTTTGTACCATTAAGTCCCTGAATATATGACAAATGAATCTTTCGAAAACCGCCGGACTATTACAGAGACCAAAAATGGATATTTAAGAAATTCGTATTGCCCATTATGTGTAAAACGTATACTTGATGCTATTTTCTGAAACCGGAACATGGAAAAATCCGTTCATTAAATTAGTTGTACTACGTCCTCAAAAAAGAAAAAGAGAGACACGATCTTTAACAACCTGTTAAGTTTGCTGAAGTCGCAACAGTTTCTGTTTGTTTATAAAATTCTATTAGTTCTTTTGCTCTTTGCATTCTAAATCACTAATATGTTGTAGATCTACCTCTTCTTTTTCTTCATATAACGTCATATGATTAGAAAATTATCCTCTTTTTCTTTTTTATAAACAAAAATTCCGTCGTCTCTAAACTTCACGTCTGCTTCGGTCAGTAGGGTCAGTAATAGCTTTAAAGCTGGACGCCTCAGTCGGATAATATGAAATTGCAAGATCACTTGCTGTCATATTAGATCCTTTTCGATGGGAATATCTGAAAAATGGTTTTAAAGACGTCATATCTCAAAGCAGTTATATCGCTTCCCGTATCTAGTAAAGCCGTCAATTGCAGTCCGTTAATTATTAGTCTTACTATTGCTATATGTCCATGTTTGCAACTAAAACTTTTCATACCCTGGACATTCGGCAGATCTATGACCACGTTGACAATAGCTAAAACAATTGCCAGCTTTTCTTTTTTAGTCATTTGATTCTTTTTTATCCCTTTATTCAATTCTTTTCCCTCGATCTTCTTTTGGGTTAGAAACTTTCGCTTCGATATGTTTTCGACTTTATCTGGTCACACAACTTAATTTTTTCTTTAAAATCTGTAAAGTTCTTAGCTCCATACAAAACAGTTTTATTAGACGAATCATCCCGTTTATAGTATTGTATTACTACAAGGCTCGCGCAAAACTGAAGTGTATTCTTGAACTATTTTGGCATACATTTTTTACGTGTCATTAACAACTTATGAACCTGGATTTGCTAACGTTTACCTATAATTCTTCTATAAGCTTTTTTTAAGTTTATCAAATTATTGTATTCTTTTTTCCGATTGGATAAATAATTTAGCTCATCCGGTCAGGGATTTTTTGCAAATATTAATTTTTTTACTTCGTCCCATCCGGTAAAACATTAAAAAGTAAGTTGAGTAAGTAAATTAACTTAGGCAGTTTTGTCTTTTTTTAAAAATACGTATGATTGGAATATTCGGGGTAGGTGAAGCTTACCTTATATAGTTATTTATATTACATCATGATAAATTGTGTTTAAAAGTTCTAAATCTTTTTTATCATTTATGTCATGTTTATTTTTCTTAATTTGAATTGACTCGTAAATTTCTCTTTTCTTTTTGTGCAGTTCCGATTTCAGAATTTAGATTTGGCCAGAATCGAAAGTATGTTTGTTCTGGATTTTGTGCTTAGATAGTGCCGTTTAATTTTTTGTCTCACTTATGAGAGTACATTCTAGACCGTAAACATCCCCTATAAGCGATTTTTACGTCGTGTTTAGAGAAAAGGTGTCGAAATTGTTCGAATAACTCCTGAATATATGGCAGTGTCAAGTAATTATTGTTAGAGTTTTTTGACAGATTTCTATTTTTGGTTACTTAAAGTATTATAAAATGTATTAATTATTTTTTGAAAACTGAGTTTATTAGACGAGTTGGGTAACCATTTTTTTTATTGATTTCTTTCGGAACTCGGGATCTGATAAATGAATTGCTTTATTGGGCCTATAATTATTAATTTTTTTTTGGGCAAGAGAGTGGTAGTATATGTAATTTGTGTACTTACAAGACCATGTTTGTTTTGTGTACCATTGTGTTCTAATAGTGTTATTTTTTCTATGTAGTGTTATGTCAAGAAAGCTTTTTGTTGGTTCTTTTCAATTTCAGTTGTAAGCTGCAATTTTGGATGGTAGCTGTTAAACTTTGATAGTATGTAATAGATATTTTCTTTGGGAAATAGAGTAATACAATCATGCACATATCTATAAAGAAATGGTAAATTTAAATCAAACTTTGAGATTATGCTTTCTTCAATAGATATACTTGTAATGTTTTTTTCAAAGTAGATTTTTTAATTTGTAAATAAACATTATTTACCTCATTCTACCTCTCACTGTTACACACTCCGGCACTCTTTTCTGTATTTGGAGAGCTATGTCCTAGGTTCAAAATAAATGTATAAATAGATGTAAAAATTGATGTTAAAATAATATGGCCTATGGCTACAGGAAGAAGCAGCTTATGGTGGACTACCGGCATGGTACAACCTCATTTTGCATATTGGTGCTGTACAACCAATCCCCTCGAGCAAACTATGGCTTAGAGGATGTTTTACATCATTATAGAACCCATTATGCAAGGCGTTCCAAAATAGTTCATTGATTTAAACTCGGTGAAATGGCTAAAATAATTCATTTTTCTTAAAGATTGATTCCCGCCTACATTGAAACAAAAAATGTAATTTTTTTTATCTTTTATGTTATCAATGAGTAAGTTCTCACCCTAGGTGTTAAAAGGTACACTTTTCAGACTTTAGTCGTCCTGCATATGCACTTAATTACGGTCTTGCAACGTGTATGTTAAAAATGTAAAAATGTTACAAGACGAATACAGAGACAAACATGGCGACGCATACGTGACACAGCACAATGGATTAGTGCCCGTCTTGTTCATCGTTCAACGCGCTCGTTGCCTCCCCAACTAGTTTCCCCACTCGATTTCCGGTTAAGAATCGACTAGTGGACATATTCATAATAATTACTTGGTGTTCCTGAGTAATTATTAACACAGATTAAATGTTATCTTTTTTCAAAATTGTAATGACGATTATTAAACATATTCTACCATTTATTCATAATCCCCAAATATATTCTTTAGTACTTTAAAAGCCTAATCAAACACTTTTATGACTGCATCCATCCATGGCGTTTATAACGATGCCTGAGCAAATCTACCTAGCAACAAATTACACTATATTTATTGTTAAAAATTCTAAAGTTAACACCTAACTTTATATATAATATATAATAATAATAACGTGAAATGTGATCGTTAGATACTTGCTCCCGTGGCACATCCTTCTGTGTTTTATCTTTATATAGAAAATATGTTGAATTTAATGTAAGCTCTATGGCTCCTATAAAATCACCCATTATATCTTTTGCTAGATTTATTGGTATGTTTGTATAACGAAACTACATCTAAAGATATTAAAACGTGATTATATCGAACATGAAAGTGTTTTATTTTCTCCTTAAAGTGTGAGGAATCTTTAATATAGTATTGATTTTTGTTATTACTTTTGAGATAATATTTTTGAAAAAACCCGACAAATCGCTCATAGGGGATATAAGTTACTAGACCAACACTATGCCAAACTTAAAACATAAACTCCAGAATTTAAAAGAAACACGGTGTATCAAGTAACATGTAAAGATTGCTAAGGAGTGTACATTGGGCAAACCAAGCAATACTAACAGTCTAGAATATACTCTCAAAAATACGACAAAAAAATCAAACGGCACTATCTAAACACGAAAACCAGACCAACCATACCTTCGATTTTGACCAAATCAGAATTCTGAAATCGGAACTACACAAAAAGAAAATAGAAATTTACGAGTCAATCGAAATTAAGAAAAATAAACATTCCATAAATGATAAAAAAGATATAAACTTTTTAAACAAAATGTATCATGATATAATATAAATAACTATATAAGGTAAGCTTCACCTACCCCGAATATTCCAATCATGTATATTTAAAGAAAAATACAAAATTGCTAATCGGCGTTGTCAAAGTGAACTCGTTATGCCAACAATAAAATATAACTGCCTTTAAGATTTTTTGTTTGAAAGTTATTATCCTCGTTTATATATGCCCATTTATAAACAAGATTAATATGTTTCTTTGATAATAAGTGCGCTAATGAAATGTAATAACTGATAACACGATTTTCGACAGCTAATTGGGTATTCATTTTTTTTTTCGCTTCGGCAACACAGCATGGCCGCTATCTATCAACCAAGCATGACGAAACTACAAAATCGCACTATACAAAATATATTTTAAATACAAATTTGAAATGCGTATGGCGGGAGGCAGCTGCTGCTATGCCCTGGTTCATGGTATGAACCAGAAAGTTACAAGGCTCATAAAACATAATGTGAATCGTAAGAAGTTCCAAAAGGGGTGCCAAATAACTCATGTTAATTCAGCCTCCCATATAAGGATATTAAAGTTAAATTCTTGAAACTTACAAAACTCATGTAATCCTTAATTAAAATGTTCTTATGGGTATGGCAGCTAATTCTTGTACTTCTTTTACTTACGGAGTGTTTATAAAGGAGACCAATTAAATTTTATTTAAAATTAGAACCATCTGTAAATTTTCGATTAAGGTTCAAATACAAAATAAAATACTAAAGTTTTGTGAGTTTTCCAGAATTTGTATTATCCATTTTTTCAGTTTTTGTTACATTTGCCAAGAGGCGTCATTTTAAAAAGGTAGGTATTTTAATTTTAATGTATTTTATAATTTTGATGGTTAGGATTAAAAGAAGTATTCAGAAGAAGCCTGCTTCTAAAAAGATCATTTAGATTATTATTAAAGATATTATATAAATAAATGTGTTTTAAAACACAAAAATTCGGTCTACAGAATTGTTATACATAGTTTTTCACAAATTATTGTTGATTTATAGATTTACTTTTCTCTCATTTTAACATTGAGCTAAAATAATGCCCTTCAATACTATGTATTTGTATAGAGTGTTTTATTTTTATTGGTCACTAGATTAAATTAAAAGTATTCGTAGTTAATTAGCTCAAACAAGAACAGAGTTTAATAGACAGTGGTAATTAAGTGATGACGCACTCTACTAGTAAACATTATTTTTATAAAAATAACAAAAAAATATGTATTAACATATCAGTTTGAAGTTTTTCACACTTATATTACTCCATGCAAGGAACATTTTTGGTGAAAAAAAAACGGTTTTACTGGGTTTGGCGGCTAAATAGCCATTTTTCGAAAATTAGCCATTGCAGCTTTATGAAAAAAAAATCAGTCACAATAAAATACTTGTTTTAAGCAGCTCGAAATTATTTGTTTATTTTTTAAAACATTTCGATCTAAAGAACTTTTGGGTAACGGTGACAATAGATTTCATTGTTTTTTTTACTTCTTGTTTCACCGGAAGAGCAACTTTGTTTAATATTTCTAGTGGGACCAAATGGCATCGCCAACTTGAAAATAAAAGTTAATATGCAATACATCTTTAAAACTAACTTTTCTTTACCCTGAACATCCCTCGTTATGAATATTTCCCTTTATTAGGAATAGTGAAGTGTGACTTTAGTTCGGTACGTAGTGATTTAATAACACATATCTACCGTCTTTTAGAACATTGATATTGGACATCATTTAGTTCCACCGTATTGTAATCCTACTAATATTTTACCACTTCCTGCCTAGTAGTTTTTACATTGACACACACTGCCATTTTGTTCGATTATAGGGAATTCGAACCAGTTTATCCCTCTATTACAGTTAATGATTCTTCAAAATTTAAAGTTAGTTGAATGAGGAGATTTTTTAGTTGATTTTTTAAACATTTTATTTGGCTGCCATTTGGTTTCGTCATCTTGAATTTGTACCACAGTTTTTCCAATCCATTTCTATTCCATAATTAATATTTGTACAAATTTCAAATGAATCTATTAAGTTGTTTTTTAAATATTTTATTTTGCCGCCCTTTTCTTTCGCCATCTTAAATTCGTACCGCAACTTTACTAATTTATCTCTATATCACACTTAATTCTTACACAAAAATTGAAATTAATTTAATAAATAATAATTTCAGGCTGAATTTTTAAATATTTTATTAGACCGTTATTTTATTTTACTATTTTGGAGCCATATCAAAATGTTACCAGTTCATTCCTATGTAATACTTGATTTTTGTGCAAAATTTGCGGTAAATTGGATAACTAGTTTCTTTAGTAATAATTTTTTAAAATTTCTAATGTGTTTTCGTTACCGATCGTCTTGTTGGTATCTTAGAGTGGTGTATTATTTGGGGTTATATATTTTTAATAAATAAATATTTAAAAAATCATCATGAAAATATTATATACTTTTACCGTTTAGAATAGTTATATATATATATATATATATATATATATATATATATATATATATATATATCTATTTATATATATATTAATATATATATATATATATATATATATATATATAATATATATCTATTTATATATATATTAATATATATATATATATATATATATTAATATATATCTATTTATATATATATTAATATATATATATATATATATATATATATATATATATATATATATATATATATATATTATATATATCTATTTATATATATATTAATATATATATATATATATATATATATATATATATATATATATATCTATATATATATATTTATATATATATATATATATATATATATATATATATATATATATATATATATATATATATATATATATATATATATATATATATATATATATATATATATATATATATATATATATATATATATATATATATATATATATATATATATATATATATATATATATATATATATATATATATTTCGGTGGGGGGTAAAAGGCGTTGCTACCTAGAAAAAACTAACACTAAGAAGATTTTTATAAAATGTATTAGAGTCATTTCGTAGACATTACTTACAGTACAGGGTGTGTCACATGAGTGATTTATCTCTAGAAGTATATGAGTTCCATGAAAAAGACAAAAAAATTACTATCTTATAATAATAATAATATTTCTATATTGCCAGCAAGATTACAAAATATATAAAAAAAAGCAAAGTCAGATACGTACAGAAAACATAATTCTAGAAAGATTAGATTTAGATCTAAAAATTATAAAAGTATTAAAATAATAAAACATCAATATGTGAGACCATTAAAAAAATCCTTAAAATGCCTGTAAAAAGATTTAAAGAGATGCTATACGTTAAAAACACATTAAAACTCAAAATTGAACGAATAAAAACATTTACTTTTCGCAAACACGGTGGCTGCCTTTTTGAATCCCTCAATTCCCCCAACATTTCTGACCTCAGGTGGCAACAGCTGGTATGCCTTAATACCTCGATAGTAGAGTCCCTTCTTGAAAAAGGTGGAGTTATGGCGAGGAATGCGAAGATCATTTCTTCCCCTGGTGGCCATAGTCATACAGAACAGAGACAAGTTCTTTCTAACAAAAGTGACTAGCGCAATGAAATACAGGCTAGGTACAGTTAGGATACCAAGTTCGATAAAGAATGGCCTGCAGGATGTTCGTGGATGTAGATGAAGCATGCATCTTATTACTCTTTTCTGAGTTTTAAATACGTTCATAGAAGATCCATATGACCCCCAAAATGATATGCCATAGCTAAGCAGAGACTGAATGTAAGCATAATAGAAAAGTTGAATGCTACGAGGAGACATAATGGCTCGAAGTCTGCGAATTACTACACAAGCACTATTCAGCTTAGATTGAAGTTTTAGAATGTGTTGTTCCCAGCCGACATTAGAATCGATATGGACACCCAGAAACTTTATGGAATTGATATTTGGTATAGACCTATGTTCGTGGTTTACATACAATGATTCAACAATGAGCCTGTTCCTGCTGAATAAGATGAGACCCGTTTTGCTGTTATTTAGTCGAAGGAGGTTCCTCTCGCACCACGAAGCCATCCGACCCACCACATCCGAACAACCAACCGACGAACTGGGGCAATCCAACCTTGAGACAACGACAGAAGTATCATCTGCAAATTGGCAGACAAGTCCACCCTCCAGAACATCAGGTAGGTCATTCACATATAGCAGGAACAGCAGAGGCCCCAAAATAAAGCCCTGCGGGACGCCCCTCCGAATCAATGTCTGACCCGAGAAGTATTTTTGTCCATCATGGGTAATGGACACAGACTGCAATCTGTTTCCTAAATAAGACGTAATGAGCCTGTAGGCTAAGCCTCTCACGCCATATTTCTCCAACTTGGTCAGCAAAAGGCCATGATCAATAGTGTCAAAGGCCTTTGACAGATCAAAGTACGGGCCTGCAACTGCTTCTCTATTGTCGAGTCGTTCGACAATTTCTGTAACCGCCTGAAATATGGTCATTTCAGTAGACTTACCAGGTAAGAAACCGAACTGATTATTCTTAAGAACATTACGTTGAATAGTAAACTTCAGAAGACGATTGTATATTACCCTCTCAAAAACCTTAGACACCGATGACAGGAGAGACACCGGCCTGTAGTTCGCTGAGCAGTGCACTTTGGCAATCTTTAATGAATCTGGAAAAATTCCCAGTTCAAGACAGTTTTTAATAATGAAAGTTAATGGTACAGAAATCATTTGCACAATGTGCTTGAGAAGAAACAGTGGGAATTCATCAATTCCAGAAGAATATTTATTTGGCAAAGCCATAATGATTCTAAAAATTTCATTGTAATCTACTGGCTCTAAAAACAGAGTATTTGGATTTATAAAATTTAAATTGTAATTATTATCAATGGAGATTGCAGCATCTGAGAGATCAAACTGACTCTCAAAAATATGCAAAACACTCCCAGGATCGACAATCATATCATTATCTTCATTGCGTAATGTAATATTTTTAAGACTAGTATCTCTATTGCATTCCCTATTAAAGATATTCCACATTGTTTTATTTTTATTTTCAGAATTACTTATTTTATTATCATTTAGCCCTATCCTAAAATCAGACAAACACTTTTGATAATTCTTTCTTTCAGCCTTATATTGATTTAAAATATTTGCATTTCTTGTTTGTTTATATAATATATAGAGATCTTTGATATGACTAGCATAGTTTTTTATTTCAAGGTTTAAACAAGGTTTGTTTTTTATTCGACTGTTGCAAATTGGAAATGAAAGATTAAAGTAGTTAGTTTAAAATATTTTTAAATATGTTATACTGGTCATTAGGATCCATCTGGTCATAAACATATCCCCAATCCTCATTACTCAAATACCCTTGAAAATTTAATATGTTGGTATGGGTATAGAACCTCTTTTTTATAAAAACGGGCTTGTCTTTAATGCCTGTAATTTGAATATTAATTTTCTTCCAAAATAATCAGAAATATTGGTAAATATAGTATGAAAAACTAACTGAGATTTTGGAATGTTACTAAGAATGTTATGAAAAACGAAGGCCTTGCGGACACATGTTTATATGAACTCCTAAAATAAATATTAAAATAAGGCAAAAATTACGTCCTTAATTTTTAGCAGTCAATTAAAACACCTACTTATGAAACATCTCCGTCTAGCTTTTTGAGCCTTCATACAAAAAGGCCATATTTTTGCTATAACACAGTTTATTTACCGAATTAGAAATAAGATTTCTTCAATAATATAGCAAACTCTTTGCCAATTTTCCTTAAGGCTGAACTGCACACAGCAAACAAAATATCAGCGACAAGGTCAAGTCACGTTCAAAGTAATATGAAAAGGTACTGACGTGTTGGAAAATACAAATATAACACTGAAACAAACTGCAGCTAACAGAATAAATTACACAATTATTATTTGTGCGGCGGCGCCTCGGATAATATTTAGGAATTTAGGATGATGTCGTGGGAGGGGGGCGAAATTATGTTAATTTGTATAAAGTGAGGACTTTTTTTTCGTTGTTGCATTTTATTATGAAAATTGAACATGTAAAACAGATAAAGGGAGGATCTGTAGATCTCGTTCAGGGGGAGGGGGCGAATTACTATTTTCAACTGATGCCGTGCTTTCGTTTATACATAACATTGTATGTGGTGCCCCTTTTGCCCCCTCTAAATCCGCCAGTGAATTTATCAGTCTTGATTTCGATGTGCGGATCGTTATTCGTTATCTTCTCGTTCGATTTTCGTTTGGTTTTCGATCTGCGATTGCGAATTTATAATAAAATGTATCAGTGTTTTTGTGATTTTTTACACATAAAAGAGAGGTATTGTAATCGTGAAACAATTGACCTCCAAAATGTTTGCACTATTCACCTAGAGGCCGTAAAACATTTTCTTCATTCCGTCGGTCTATCTGTCTTGTAATATATAGAGAAAACACCCTATATAAAATGTATTGTATCAAATTCAACTTGTTGCAATAATGGGCAACCACGCAATAACCTGTTTTGCTATGTCAGCAGGTCAACCACCTTCCCGAGCGTATATGGCAATTAGATTGCATTTTAAAAAAGATTGAGAATATACTTTGGGTAATGTTAAGGTGAACATGTAGTTTCATTTTGCTACCCTTTGTTTCAACCCTAAGTATTACATGGCGATCCTGCCACTTGACGATTTTTTTGTGAAGTTATTAAGATGGGTAATGCCAAGTCCAAAGAAGAGATTGTAATTAATCAGGCCTCCAATGGCGATGCAAGGGGTGAAATAGTTGACCAAAATAAGGGATTAAGCTTAGCAGAGATTTTGCTTATAATTTTGGTTGTGGCAACGGCAATTGTTGCAGTAGTATGGGCCATTAGACATGTTCAAAGGAAACTAAGGCAGACAATTAGAAGAGAAATTTATAAAAATGAGCTGCGAAAATCCAAGGATGATTTAAAGATGGAAGAAACTTAAATTTTTTTTTAGGGCGGTATTTTTCTTGTAGGAAAAAAAAAAAGAAGAAAGAAAAAGTAAAGACAATTATAAATGGAGTTAGAAAATTTGTTATGTGTTAATGTAACTGAAAATGTAAATAATAATGCAGGCATGTAAGTTTAATTATTATAATATTATGTTATTGTTTTATAATTATAATCGCAAAAATATGGACCCAATTAGCAAGTTTAATAAGTGAATTAAATTTTTAATTTCATGGGAGACAAACTTATTGAAATTTTACATTCATTTAAATATATTCGAACAAATTTGGTAAAATTAAATAGCGAAAGACGAAAAAGCCCTATTGTCGAATCAAAAGTTAAAGTGGCAAAAACTTTATATTCTCAGTTAGGTAAGGACATTACTGATTTAAACGTAAAAATAGAAAAGTCTGAAATAGACAAAGAAGATATTTTGACTTTTAATAACATAATAACAGAAACTAAAAAACTTTATAAGGAAATTTTAGAGTTTGGAAATAAAAATATTAATAAAGATAAATTAAAAATGTCTTCTTTTGATCTAAAAATAGCTACAAACCTTTTACCGGTCATGGATGATACAGAATCTACAACTTCTAAATTAATAGAGGCTTTAGATTTTTATTCGTCAACGCTTGATAATGATAGTCAACCTTCTTTAATTAAATTTGTTTTGAAAACGCGTATTTCTAACAACGCCAAATTACGATTAGGTTTGACTTATAATTCTGTAAATAATTTAATTCTAGATATGAAAAAACATCTCTTAACTAAAAAATCAGATACGGCCCTTCAGGCACGCTTGTTCTCTGCTAAACAGGGTGAAAAATGTATAACGGATTTTGGTAAAGAGTTAGAGGATATTTTTGTAAATTTAACCATTACGCAAGCAGACGGAAATGCCAATTTGATATTCTAAGACCTATTAACGAAAAGGTTGCAATAAAAAGGTTTGCATGCGGACTTAAAAATCAAAGGCTGGGCACAATTATATCTTCCAGAAATTTTGAATTCTTAAAGGACGCAATAAGGGCAGCTCAAGATGAAGAGCTGGGTAATCAAAATAATTCAGGACACATTTTTAATTTTTCTCACAGAGGAAGGGGAAATTTTAGAAATTTTTCCAGAAGACCAAATAATAGAACAGGAAATTCTGGTAGATATAATAATTATCAGAATTTTAATAACGGAGGAAATAACAATTCAAATTGTCGACGAAACGCTTCGACTAATCAAGGTAATTTTAATAATCAGCGGTTTTCTAGAAATCACGGTGGTCGTACATTTACGAGCGGTAATAGGAGAGGATCTCGGGCAGTAGGTCACCGAATGCATTTTGCGGAGCACACCGGAAATTCAGAACAATCCTCAGCTGATATACAAGATTCAACATTTTTTCGTGCCTAAAAATACTAAAAATAAACAGTTTAATAATATTTTTACCTATTCAAAAAACTACTTGAATGCTGTTTCTTTTTGTGTCAATGGTAAAAGCTTAAAATTTTTGGTAGATACGGGTGCATCATTAAGTGCCCTTAAATTAAGTTGTTTAAATTCAAAAATACAGTTACACAAAGAAAATATTGAAATTAAAGGCATAGGAGGTAATTTAATATCTGTGGGATATGTTTATTTAGATCTTTGTATAGAAAATGCGATATCTAAGCAAAAATTTTATATTTTTAATAATTTACCATGTCAAAGTGATGGCATAATTGGAGAAAATTTTTTGAAAACTTTTAAGGCTAAATTAGATTACGAAGAAAATACCTTAACTATTTTAAATCAGTATAATAAAATAAATACATTAAAATTAAATGCGGATAGTGAGAATATATTAAGTGTTCTCCCTAGGTGCGAAATTATACAGTATGTTCCTACAGGGTTAGAGGATGAATGTGTACTTATGCAAGGTGAATTATGTGAGGGTGTGTTCATGGCTGGTGTAATTGCACAACCGATAAATGGTAAAGTACCAATTAAAATTTTGAATACAAGAGAGACAGAGGTACATTTGAGAAATTTTTCGCCAAAAGCGGAAAGTTTAAGCAATTATGAGTGTCATCAATTTAACAGCCAAGAAAATTCGGCTACTCGAGTTAAAGAACTATTTAAAATTCTTAAGCTTAATCATCTAAACCGCGAGGAACGAGATTCTATAGAGCAAATTTGTGCCAAATTCTCAAATATATTTCATATGCCAGGAGATAAGCTTACAGTTACTAATTTATATAAACAGTCAATTCAAGTTAAACCAGATACTCAGCCGGTCTATAGAAAGCCATATAGGTTACCTCAAGTACATAAAGAGGAAATAAATAGGCAAATTTCTCAAATGTGTCAGGATGGAATAATTGAGAGTGCGCAGAGTGAGTGGTCTTCGCCTTTGTTGCTTGTACCAAAGAAAAACGATACGAATGAGGGAAGAGCTAGGTTAGTATTGGACTACAGATTTTTGAACCCATATATATTAGATATCAAATTTCCGATTGCGAGTGTAGTCGATATTTTAGACTCCCTAGCAGGTGCACTTTATTTTTCACATCTAGATCTTAGCCAGGGCTATTATCAGGTCGAATTAGAGGAAGAAAGCAGAAAATACACAGCTTTCACTACAGATCGCGGTCAGTGGCAAATGCGAAGGTTACCAATGGGGTTAAAAATTAGCCCTAGTGCCTTTTCAAGGTTAATGACCATAGCGATGGCGTGCTTAAATTACGAAAAGTGCTTTGTTTATCTTGATGATCTTATAGTATTTGGCAGAAACCTTAATGAACACAATAAAAATCTAATAGATATTTTTTCTAGATTGCGAAAAGTAAACCTAAAATTAAATCCTGCTAAATGCGATTTTTTGAAAAAAGAAATTCTGTATCTGGGTCATATAATAAGTTCTGAAGGAATATCACCTGACCCTGATAAAATAAAAGCTTTAAAAGATTATCCTATTCCAAAAAAGGCAGATGAAGTTAAACGCTTCGTGGCTTTTGCCAATTATTATCGAAAATTTATACCACATTTTTCAGAAATTACAGTTCCTCTAAATAAATTATGTAAAAAATACGCTAGGTTTGAGTGGACGGACGAATGTGATAAAGCTTTTAATTGTCTTAAAAATTCGCTGATTAAGCATCCGGTGTTAGATTATCCCGATTTTTCGAACGAAAATGAATTTATTTTGCAAACAGATGCGTCTGCTTTTGCTATAGGAGCAGTGTTATCAAATAAAAATAATAAACCAGTGGCGTTCACTAGTCGTAGTTTAAATAAAGCAGAAATTAACTACCCTACTATACATAAAGAACTTTTAGCAATTTATTGGGCTGTAAAGCATTTTCGACCATATCTGTATGGCCGTCGTTTCAAAATTTTAACCGATCACAAACCATTAATTTATCTTTTTACCCAAAAAGACCCTGGTAGCAGATTGACAAAATTTCGTTTGTGTCTAGAAGAATATGACTTTTATATCGAATATATCAAAGGAAAAGATAATGTTACAGCCGATGCTTTATCGAGAATAATCTTGTCCTCAAACGAATTAAAAGATATGAATGAAGGTATGATTGCAGTTTTAACCAGAGCACAGAGTAAACGTAGAGACGGACAGGAAGGCGAGTTAATTAAGAAAAGTACTGAAAATATTTGGCTTGATCACCCGAATATTGTGGAAATTCTTAAGCAACCCACTAACTGTACCGAATTAATTATAATACCATCATTAAAAATTAAAAAATTGTCAAAAGATGTCACTCAACAAGTGGGAGACTTTTATTATATTCCATTACATTTTACCTTATACTTAGACCAAAAAGCTTTATCACCATTGGCGCGAGACGAAATGGTGAAAGATTTGGTAGAAATAAGTAAAAAGGCTGAAATTAAAGAATTAGTTATTAATAAAAATAATGATAATACAGAGTTTATTAAATTTATTGGTAGTAAAATAAAAAATTATACTAATTGGAGGGGCCCCCGTATAAATGTTGTAAAAGGTATTAAAAAAGTAATGGACAAAGACGAAAAAAGAGTAATCCTTAATGATTTTCATTTACTACCAACCAGTGGTCACGCTGGAATAAATAGAATGACAAATAATATTAAAAAGTATTATTTTTGGCCAGGTCTGGATAGTGATGTTCGAAATTTTGTAAAAAGGTGTGACATGTGTCAAAGACAAAAACATTCGAATCATTATACTAGAGAGCCAATGGTAATAACTACTACAGCTGAAACAGCTTTTCAAAAAATATATTTAGATATTGTTGGTCCACTTCCGGTAGACGTAAATGGATTTGTTTATATTTTAACACTTCAGTGTGAGTTAACAAAATATGTAGAGGCCTACCCTCTTAAAAACAAGGATTCCGTATCTGTGGCAAGATCTTTGGTGGATAACTTTATCTTAAGATATGGTATCCCTCAGGAAATTGCTTCAGATAGGGGTACCGAGTTTATTTCTCACACTATGGCAGAAACATGTAACTTGTTAGGTATAAAACAGATTCATTCTACGGCGTATCATCACGAGAGTATCGGGAGTTTAGAGGCCTCTCACAAAGTTCTAGGTGCTTATTTGAGAATTCAAACTCAAAACCATGATTCTGCATGGAGCACATGGCTTCCGTACTGGTGTTTTTCTTATAATACTGCAGTACATACGGAAACCAAATACTCTCCCTTTGAACTAGTTTTTGGAAGAAAATGCCAATTACCAAATAATTTAAATAATGAAGTTGATCCTATTTATAATTTTGATAACTACCCCATTGAATTAAAATATAGGTTACAAACAGCTCAAAATGATGCAAGAAATAACTTAATACTTTCTAAATCTAAAAGAAAAGAAAATTTTGATTTAAAAGTAAACCCCATTCAGTATAAAAAGGGCGATAGAGTTTTAATCAAAAACGAAACTGGTGATAAAATTACCAGCCCTTGCTTCCTGGGGCCATATTTAGTGGTAGAAGATGTTGCACCAAATGTAAAAATAATTAAAGATAAGAAACATATTTTAGTCCATAAAAATAGAACTAAGTTGTATAATAGCTAATTAAAATTAAGTTATAATAATAAGGGCTCCATATTACTATACTATTGCATGTATTTTCTAATAACCTTTTTCTAAAATACCTATCTATTTTCTTTCCTACTTTCACTATATGACGCTATTTTCCTTCTCTTATATCTGAGTTTTTATTTTTCTTTTCATATATTTAGATAAATAAGATAATATTAAAAAAAAAAAAAAAAAAAAAAAAAAAAAATGGTTTAAATAGTGTATTGTAACATTTGTCTCTAGTAATTGTATTTTATTTACGAATTTCAAATTTTGAAAATAAATTGAAATTCTTTTAATTGCCCGGGGAGGTGTAATATATAGAGAAAACACCCTATATAAAATGTATTGTATCAAATTCAACTTGTTGCAATAATGGGCAACCACGCAATAACCTGTTTTGCTATGTCAGCAGGTCAACCACCTTCCCGAGCGTATATGGCAATTAGATTGCATTTTAAAAAAGATTGAGAATATACTTTGGGTAATGTTAAGGTGAACATGTAGTTTCATTTTGCTACCCTTTGTTTCAACCCTAAGTATTACAGTCTGTTCGAAGCATAGCTAAAAAATTACTCACCCAAGTGACAAATGTTGGTCAAAAATTAAGGGTCAATGAGATGACTTGGTAATATTTTGGTATGGTATGGCGGAAGAAAATGGTAGCCTAGCGTAAAAAAAATTGTTACTAAAAAAATAACTGACTAAACAAAATGGCGGCCTAATAAAATATTAAAAATATCAGCCTGGAAAAACTACTTATTGGATATAAAGTGAACAGTTAAAATTGTGGTACGAATTCAAGATGGCAGCCAAATGTGTTTGTAATCGTGAAAATATCACCCTCCCAGGTTTTACATAACTTCATGTTTTAGCGTCCCTAGATGCCAAAAATTATATTTGCTTTATTCCGTCGGACTATTGGTCGGTATATATGTCAGTTCGCAGCATAGCTAAAAGCTACTTACCCGGTTGACTTCAGGTAGTCAAAAATTAAGGATAATATAGAGATGACCTGATAACGTTCTGGTAAAATTCCAATATGGCCGAACAAAATGGCGCTTTAGTGAAATGTTAAAAAAAATAAAATTACTTACATAATTTATCTTAAATTGTTAACAAAATCAAGTGTGTGAACTGTTAACATTTTGGTCCAAATCCAAGATAGAAAAACAAAATGGCGGCCTAATAAAATATTTAAAAAGTCAGCATGATAAAATTACTTATTAGATTGAATTCAAACTTTATGCAAGCATTAAATGTGATTTAGAGATAAACTGGTAAAATTGTGGTACAAGTTCAAGATGGCGGAACAAAATGGCGGCCAAATTAAATATTTAATAAACATATTCATTCACCCCCGTAAAGTTTTTCGATTTCGCTCGCCGGAACGCATCGATAACGTTACGTTTTCGCGAAAATTTAAAATGGCCGCCGAAAAAAATGTTCTGACATTGAAAAAGTGTGTGTGTCAAAAAATGACAAAACACGTCAATTTTTTTAAACACGTCAATTTTTTTATATGCCTTCTTTTTTCCTTAGTAGATTTCTAGGCTTTGAAAGAAACCTCGTTAATAATTTTATTTTTTGACAATGTATATTGCTGATTTTCTATAAAAACTTTTTGAAATGGGAGTCAATCTAATAAAGACAGCAAATAGACATTATACTCATGGTACTAGATTCAAGACACGCATACATATATGTCTTGTTGTGCAGCAATGAAGAATTAGTTTGACGCCGACTTCAAAAAGTCAAATTTTTAAGATGGAATAAAATATTTTTTACTTTTTATTTTTTTAGGTCAGTTTAATTTTTTTATATTTTTTTTACATTACATAGTAAATTAATCCTTTTTTTAGCATTTTGCTAGTTTTAAAAAAAATGTTTCTTATGAATCCAAAGCTCTCCCGCGTAGTAAGTAACTGTAAAAAATAAAACTGCTTAAAAAACACTGAGAAGTCAAAATAGTATATTGTGTAACAAGTGCGTGAAGTTAACTTTTATACACGAGTGTGATGTTTGTGGCCCGAGCCGAAGGCGAGGGTCACAATATCACACAAGGGTATAAAAGTCTTCACGCACGTATTGCACACTATACTTTTTCTACAACCGTAAATAATACAAGTACGAAATAAAATTAAACTAGTTAATTTTCTCCTTTATATAATACAAATTAAACTAATGAACTATTTATTTAATTTTCTGTTTTATAATAATTGTAACTTTTTAATAGAACTTATAGTTAAATTATTTAATTTTCTACTTTATAATAATTGTAACTTTTTAATAGAAATTATAGTTAAATTATTTAATTTTCTTCTTTATAATTATTGTAATTATTAATAGTAATGTTGCAATTTGTTAGATTACTAAATTTAACTTCTGTAGCCTCCTTTGATGATGATTTGTTAATAATATTGCTGCTTGTGATCGAGGTCATATTTGGATTTCAAATTACTATTCGAACTTAATGTGTCTATTTTAAACTGTTTGCATTGGCAATTTGACAACTCGTTACCATGACAACGATACAAATTGCGAGGCACGGCCGCCTAATAAAATTATTACCAGTGCGGGCCCGGTGCCTAAAATTAATGGCGGCCCATGCATTTCTTATTGAGCTGGTGCGTGAAGTAAATCCTTTAGGGAAAGCATTGTATTTCACGCATCGGTGCTTGAAAACAAGCTTTAGCTACTGCAATCAGTGTGTAAAATAGGATTTTAAGGACGGTTGTAGAAAAAATTATATTTTATTCCATCACAGAAATTTGACTCCAACCAAGACCTAATTAGTGTTTAATGTCACCATCAAAATTAACAGTTTCTGTTAGTTTGACGCCGACTTCATGAAGTTAAACTTCCAAGACTGAATTAAGAATGATTTTTTACTTTTCAGTGATTTTTTAATCGGTTTTATGTTTTCTGTAATTTTTTTTATTTAATCATTTCATTTAAAAAAAGGTTCTATTGTAAATGTCAGACTAAAGGTTCCTGAGGCCTAAACCTAGGTACTGGGGTCCAATGAACTTAAAATTTTACCAGACTCACGTTAACTAATGATATTGATATTCACTAAGATTGGTAATTAACTAGCGAAATAACCTGACCAGGAGAATTATTGCCTCCCATTAGATCGGGGCTCTACCTCCAGCTATGTCAGAATTACATTTTTAATTAATTACAATTTCATGCTCCAAATTTCAATATATATTAAAGCATTTAAAAGTTGGTGCGAAAACTCTCTGGCAGAAAATAATTTAAAGTGGCGTCACTACTCCATTTTTACTTTTTTTAATATATTTTCTATGGAATAACCCGGTACCACACTAAAAACTTCTTTAAAAAATCATCTATGTTGGCCACAATCTCCCCGAAGTAATCGGTGTACTTAAAATCACATTAACTAATATTATGGATAAACGATATCTTGACATGCATAGAAAATCAGCAATCCCAACGGTTAAAAATTAAAATAGTAAAATTGCACTTTGTGTCCCGGAAAACCACGAAAACTATATGAATATATTGATATTTTTAGATTACCCCCTCCGCATAAACTTTTTGTGCCAAGAATAAAGTTATTTGGAATATTAAAAACATTTAAACTTATGACACCAGAAATATCATTACTAAGAAATGAATCCCACACCCCCTTTCATGCCCTAAACTTTGAGGCAATATAATAAAGCAATTTAAAGTTACCGCGGGAAGGGATTCAAAATGGCGCTATACCGCAATTTTTTTTCAGTGCTTACCATATGGCCACCCCGGTACTCTCATGAATACTTCCTGAAAAATTTATCCAATTCGGCCAATGTATCACTAAGTGTAATCGAGGTTCATACATAAATAATCGGTAAATTTCGGAACTCCCTCGTTATGATTTTTTGTTGGGAATAGTGAAGAAGTATGAATGAAATGGGACCCAATTCGGTTCAGTAAATAGTCACAGTATATATGTGTTACATATACTGTCTTTTCAAACATTTTTATTGGGCGCCATTTTGTTCCATCATATTGCATTCCTACCAATATTTCACCAGTTTTTTTCTACCTATGCTACAATTGACTTTGGGGCATAATTTAAAATAAACTGAATAAGGAGTTTCCACATTGTCAAATACCGCCATTTTGTTAGGTCATGTTGAATTCCTACCAGTTTATCCCATTTCACATTTAATTTTCCTTAAATTCGTACCACAACTGCACCAGTTTATCTTTATATCACACTTAATTCTTGCACAAAAATTAAAGTTCATTTAATAAATAGTATTTTCAGGCTAATTTTTTAAATATTTTATTAGACCGGTATTTTGTTTTGCTATCTTGAATTTATATCAATGATAATATGTCATCGGTTACTAGTTCATTCCTATGTAACACTTAATTTTTTTTGCAAAATTGGATAATTAGTTTTTTTAGTAATAATGTTATTAACATTGTTCAGTCATATTTGATTTTTACCAAAATATTACCAGCTCATCATTTGAAGTCAATCGTAAGTAGTCTTTAAGATATGCCGCGAACTGACAGCTATATAGACAGACCGACAGACGAGCCGACGGAATATTTTTGGCATATAGAGACGCTAAATCGTGAAAATATGTAAAACCTGAGAGGGTGTTTTTTTTCAGGATTACGAGCATTTTATTTGGCCACCATTTTATTCGGTCTTCTTGAATTAGTACCACAATTTCACTAGATGATCCCTATACCAAAATTAGTTATGGCACACAATTTGAAACCAATCCATTTCAATTTTTAAATATTTCATTAGTTCGCCATTTTGTTCTGCCATTTTGGATTTGTACCAAAATTTTACCATTTGATTCCAACATACTACTTTAATGTTGGTGCAAAAATTGAGATAAATTGGATAAGTAGTTTTTTAATATTATTTTTTTTAGCATTTCAATATGATGCTATTTTGTTTCGCCATATTGGATTTTTACCAAAATATTACTAGATCATCCCCAGATGACCCGTAATTTTTGATCAACATTTGAACTCAATCGGATAAGTAGTCTTTAAGCTATGCCGCGAACTGACGGACAAACAGACACTCCGACAGATGGACCGACGGAATTGATAAAACATATTTTTAGCATCTAGGGACACGTGAAGATATGTAAAACCTGAAATGGTGAATTTTTCACGATTCAAACAAACATTTTGTTCGGTCATCTTCAATTAGTACCACAATTTCACTAGTTAGTCCCTACATCACATTATTTATTCAGCTGCCATTTTGTTCCGCCATCTTGGATTCGCCCAAAATGTTACCAGTTGATTCTAACATAATATTTGATGCTTGTGCAAAATTTGAGGTAAATTGGATAAGTAGTTTTTTAATAACAATTTTTTTAACATTCCACTAGACCGCCATTTTGTTTGGCTATATTGGATTTTTACCAAAAATTATCAGGCTCTCACCATGTCAATCGGGTAAGTAGTTTTTAGCTATGCCGCGAACAGACAGAGAGACAGACCGACGGAATGTTATGGCATCTAGGGACCCTGAAACGTGAAGATCTGAAAAAATCCCGGAGGATGATTATTTCACGATTACAATACTTCCTTTTTTGAAGTCGGTACCAATTCAGTTATATCCAGATTGAATTAGATCCGACATATTTTTAATTTGGGTTAAATGTTATTGTAAAATATCTCTACATTAATTCGTTAATAAAGCACCCCGATTCCTAAACAAAACTTTAATGAAGAATATACGCCACAAATAAATAAAACTTAAAATTTTACATGAGACGTTCAAACAAATGTCTTTCGAACTAACGTTAATATTTCGACTGAGTACCGGATCGCAATTCTTCCTTGCAGCCGGTTCGGGATATTGATTTTCTTATAATTCTAAAAATAGATTTGATGCTTATTTCTAGGTCAAATCGATCACCGAATTAGTGGAATTATATTTATTTCCATAATTTAAAAGACGTAGTGTAAATATATTTTTATCATACATTCCACCTGTTTTACATTTTGCAACATTTTTATGTTTCTCCACATTTTTATTTTTAATTAACAGAAATTTTCTTTTATTTTACTAACTCACTTGTACATTACTTTTAAATATATTTATATAATTTTGGTCACAGTTTTTCAGTTCGTTTCCTTCACGTCAGAACTTGAAAAATTATGCTGTCTATAGGCAACTTAAAATACATTTCGGTTAAAAATCGACTCAACAGGGTTCACGCGCTGCAGAAATACAAAGACACGAGTGCGATTTAACATCTCAAATTTTGCAGTTATGTAGACAAAGGATCAGTGTAGGGCGGTAAACAGCCATTTTGTGAAAAAAAATTATATTGGTCGGTATCTGCGTCAAAAAATGATCGAAAATGGACAACTTTGCCACTAATTTTTTCATTCTAAATTCGAATTTTTCGTAAAAATTCTCATTTAGCGCCCAACTATACATATTTCCCTATTAAAATCACATTGAAGCTAATACATATCTCTTATAGTTTTAACACAATATTGCAGGGGCGGAAGGCTTGCAACTGATCCGTAATACTGCGTGCACTCCCCCCTTAAATATAAAATCTTTAAATATAAAAATGTTTTTAAAGTAAATCCTGGCTTTTTTTCTACTGTAACTATAAGTTGTGTGGTTAGCTGGACGTTGGATATTAAGCCCCAATAATGACTGCTTACCAATTTTCTTTAGGAAAAGCTTTAAATATGAAAATATTTTTTGAAGTAAAATCTGTGTTTTTTATTTCGTTTTTTTTTTCAGTTTTTATTGCAGCAAGGGCTTATTTTTTTATTGGATTTTGTTGTTTCAAGTTGCTTTCCGAGTCATTGTCGCAAAATGTAATCTTGTTTGGGGCCTATATATCTAGCAATTAATTATTTCAAAATTTAAAGTAAGGATTTTTTTAAGATATACAGCGTTTCGACCTTGAGACAAAAACAAGTTGATCCAAGAATCATACCCCTGATAACACCAATAACACAACAGTTAAAATCAGAGATACGCTACAAAAGGGGTCTATAAATCAACATACATTAGACAGGGAGGTAGCCTGAGCCCAGTGTTATGTTTTAATATTTTTATTACTCGCCGAATGCCACCACTGTTATGATTTAATAATTTTAGTATTTTGTATTAGCACTGGTAGTAAATGTAAACACTTCAACTTGTTTCAAATCTCTCTATTATCTTCTGTACAAGAGGGACACTTCTTACTTCTAACAAATCTTTACTCTTACTGTGTCTACTGACTTAATTCTACTGACAATATAGTACTGACATAATGACTGACCTGCTCTATACTGACTACCTAGAACTTATTTTTATATGAATTCCCTAATTTGAGATGCAGTGGCGTATCTGTAAAATTGATTAAAAAAGGTGTCTATAAAAGTAATTTGGGGAGTATTTGCTACGCCACTGCTTACTGTACTACAATGGTTTCTTTTAATGTTTTTATAGCTGAACCTTCCCAAGCTTTATCGACATAGTGTAAATGAGTTTATGATAGGTTTTTTCGGGTATAATAATATTTGGGGCGGAAGAACGTGCATAAAATAGAATTTGAAGTAGAATTTAAAATACATATTGTTTACTTAGAATTTCCCTTGCAATAAACGACCATTAAAGCAGCTTTTGTCGGAAGGTTCCGCCGAAATATAATGTATGTCTAAATATTGCATTTACGTGTCAAACTATCTCTAGACTAATGAATATATAATACTTAAGACTATTCACAAATAAAATGACTATAAAATAATGAGGTCACAACACCTCCCCCCTAAATGAGAGATTTTATAATAATGAAATTGTTAGAAAATTTCGTTCCTGAGTTAAAATATAAATTATGATACAAAATATACATCCTTGTAATTGATACTAATATTTAACAAAAGTATTATGTTCGAAATGATTTTACAAAATTTGCTATGAACTATGTTCTTATTCTATATTATACTAACCTATATAATATTGAAAACTGTTTTTTTTTTATAATAATTAGGCATTCTAAATCTACTTAGATTCTACTAAAGAAATTTATTACTTATAATAAAACATAATATTATTACTTATCTAATTGATCGTCTTGAGGACGTGTGACCAATAGCTCTGCGAGGCGTGTATGATATACCTGGTTGATCGTCCTCAGGGTGATCATCATTATTAATTCTATTAGAAGTTTCACTAGTATACTGAGCTATATATCTATTACTTCTCGGGGATGGTTCAATGGTTTGATTTACCCTTACGCAAATATTTGGTATTATTCCACAACAGGAAGTTTTTCTTATACATTTTGAATATATTTTGTAAACAATAAATAATAATACAACAACAGATACAATGTAAGCTAAAACAGAACCAGAAATATTATATGTTGACAAAAAATTATTTTTTTCAAGATTTTCCGTTAGCTTTTCTATGTCGTCTAGTTTATGGCTAGCGATGTTCAGTTCAGGAATGCGCTTTGAAAGAGTCTTATAATTTTCGTTTATTAAAATTTCTGTCAGGTTAATGTTATTATTTTTTATTTTTTCACAACAGTCCTCACTAATTTCTAATGGCGGAACAAACTCACTAAATATTTTCGACTGAAAGGCATTACCGTGAGGCACGAGCATCGTTGAAACACTATACGCTTTACACTGTTTTCCTATGGTGACACTGCCGCAATTTTTTAAAATAACGTCTACTGGTTTATTTTGATTAATACATGCATGAAATGGTTAATGATTCAGGGCAAGGCACTGCAAACAGCCAAGTATTAGTTGTAAGGAACTGAATAAAGATACCTCTATTAGAATTTAATATATGTTTTTCGCATACTTCTGGAATTTTATTTGTTACTTGAAGTAACTTCATTTCACAGTTTTCCACTAAATGAGCCAATGAAACTGGTTTTTGTTGCTGACAAATCATTTTATCATCCGTTATTTTTATAAATTTATTATATTCGAGATCAGAGAAAGTTATGAACTGCTGTTTTGTTTCGTCTATTGCAATGTATTTAGAAGATGGTTGAATCAAAACAAATTGATTAGTGGCTAATAGCTTAGGAAAAGGCGATACCTTATATAGGTAGAATAATTGTGCTTCAACTAAAGGAATATTATTTATATAAATTAAATGATTATTTTCAAAGTAAACTTTTAGTTCAATCGTTTTTAATATAAGATTAGAATGCATTATATCAAGAGGCACAGCAAAATCTAAACCATGGGGAAGAGAATCCGCAACTTGTTTTAGTTCATCAATTAGGCGAACTGGTGTTAAAATTGCTGGGTGTAATAAACCCTTTTTGGCAATAAGAATTGCATTAATCAAAGTCATTACTTCGAGTTGTAGTTGATGTAACATCATATTTGTCAGCGTAATGTGTTCTTCTAGATTGCCTTTTAAGTCTAAAAATTTAATATCTTTTTGTTCTTTTTCTAATTGTTTGGAAAGAATTTTAACATTATTTTTTAAAATGTTTTCATTAAAATCTAAGGTTCCAACAGTATTGTTGAAATTTGTTAGTGTAGACTTGACAACTTTAGTTTGCTCTTTCAAAAGAGCTAATGCTGAACCCTCATTTTGCGATAAATCTGAAATTTTGCTATCATAATATTTCGCGTCTTCTTCCTCTAAAGTACCGAATAGAATTTTTGTAGCCTTTCCGATAATATTGAACCATCCTCGTTTATTTCTACTTAAAGTACTATAACCTATCAATTGATGTAAAGTTTCTAAATCTGCGCTAATTTTATCAAAATTATATTTAGTTGACTTTAAAAACGTGTCACAAATGGATAAGTGGTACTGAAAATTTTTATGATTACATAATTCAGAGGTTATTTTATTGTAGTTTTTTAGAGAAAGAAGTTTATAATGTTGTTAAAATCTACATATGTAATTAGCTTCCATTTGTTATTATAGAGTCGCAGTTCTCCAAGTTTTTCAAAGTGTATTCCTGGGTTGTGGTCGTAATATGTGACATTATAATCGTCGCTATTAGAACGAAAGGTATTCAGAGATATAGTGATACTGAGTAGTATTATTCTGAAATAGGAGAAAACATAAAATTTAAAAATACTATCTACATACATTTATATTTTAAATTATTTTCTATAATACATTTATACATGTTTTTTTTTTGCTTTGTGTTAATCATAAAACTGTTTTAATCTATTGGCATGGACGCATTGTTTGTTTTTGCCTTTCTGTATTATAAAATTAACGTCAGAAGTTTTATCTATTATTATATAAGGTCCAATCCATTTTGTTTTTTTGACAAGATTCACATTTTTTTATAAATCTTTTTACGTCTTTTTTCATGCCTCTCCAGGTATAAAATTGGGATAATTTTTTATGTGTACGGGCAATTCCTTGATGACCGCCTAAAGGAGAGTTGTGGAATTCTTCTAATAAGGTTTCCTTTTCAGATTCAGAGGGTTTTATTAAATTATTATTGTAAACTGTTATATCTACATTAGAGTTTTTAAAAATATATCTTATCATGGGATAAATAATTTCCCATTTTACTAACGGGTTGTAATGATATTTAATAAATGACAATTTAAGTTTTTTGTTACTTACAAGATTTTTTAACTTTAGTAGACAAGACCATATATTTTCATAATTTGTGTCATTTAACATATTTTCATTATCATTGAGTAAAAATATATTACAGTCGTTGTTTTGGTACTGAGAGACGGAAGGTATTTTTAAATCGTTTTGAACGTTGTATGATGCAAGAAATTGTTTAATCTGATTATTTTGTTCCAAAATATTAAATTGCTCTTTGTTAAAAAATTTGGGAAAAAGTAATATTATAGGATCTGAATTATTTATCTGAAATAAATTCGCGTTGTTTTCTTTTAATTTTGTGTTAATAACAATATGTGTTTGCAGATAATTTAAAAATTTTTGATAATCTGTTATCATGTCAGCGTTTATCGTTTTAATTATTCTACTTAAGGCATCAGCATTTGTATTTAACTTTCCGGCCTTATAAATAATTTCGAAATTGTATTCTCCCAATTTTAACCTAAATCTTGTAAGACGCGACCCAGGGTCTTTTATGTTAAATACATAAAGTAAAGGTTTATGATCCGTAACTATCTTAAAATTTGTTCCAAAAACATATGGTCGAAAATGTCTAACTGCCCAAACAATTGCCGCTAATTCTTTCTCTGTCGTTGAGTAGTTTTGTTCGGCTTTATTAAGAGTTCTACTAGCATAAGCTATAGGTCGATCATTATTAACTTTTCCTTGTGATAAAATTGCACCAATCGCATAATTACTTGCGTCGGTAGTTATAATGAATTCTTTTGAAAAATCTGGGTACTGTAGTACAGAAGGAGAAGTAATGTCATTTTTAAGCGTTTGAAATGAAATATCACAAGCATGGTCCCATTTAAATTCCGTATCTTTCTTGAGCAATTTGGTAAGAGGTTTTGAAATTTTCGTAAAATCCTTTATAAATTTTCGATAATATCCGACAAGCCCTAAAAATGATTTTACCTCTTTTTGATTTACTGCTTGAGGAAACTGTAAAACACATTCTACTTTTGAAGGATCAGGTTTGATGCCATAATCTGTTATAATGTGACCTAGATACAAACATTCTTTTCTTAAAAATTCACATTTTAATGGTTGAAGCTTTAAATTATGCTCCCGAAACCGTTCAAATACCTCAATTAACCTTTCATTATGTTCTTTTAAATTATTAGCATAAATTACATCATCTAAATAAATAAAACATTTTATGCCACTAAGACCGCATTCATTAACCTCTGAAAGGTTGCCGGAGCTCCTTTTAGGCCAAAAGGCATCCTATTGTAAACAAAATGCAAAAAAAGAAGTACTAAAAGCTGTCTTATTTTTATCATTTTCGTCCATTTGAACCTGATGAAATCCATTGGCTAAATCTAAAGTTGTAAAATAATGCGATTTTCCTAATTGGTCTAAAATATCGGTAATATTAGGTAATGGAAATGCATCCCCTGCAGTTATTTCATTAATTTTTCTAAAATCTGCGACCACGCGAAATTTAGGTAAACCTGATGAATCAGTTTTTTTAGGAACTACTAATAAGGGACTATTCCAAGGACTGTAAGACGGAGAAATTATTCCATCCTTTAACATTGCATCGGTTTGTTCTTTTATAACCTCCCGATGTTGAAAAGGTAATCTATAGGGTTTAATATTAATAGGTCCCTTAGTAGGGTCTGTAGAAATTTTATGTTTTATTGTGTTTGTACAAGAGAGTTTATCACCTTCTAAATAAAAAATATCGATAAAATTTTCACAAATTTCTAGAAGTGAGTTAGTTTCCTCGACATTTAATCCTTCTAAGTTGAGAGAATGTTTCACTTTTTCTAAACGTTCAAAGTAATTTATATTCGTGTTATTTTCAATATTATTATTATTATGACTAAGCTCTATAATGTCAAAGTCACCTTTAGTGATAGGTTGTACGTTAACTCTGGGTAACGCAATTGTTAAGGGTTCATTAGATATATTTAAAATACTAATTAAACATTTATGAATATGTACTTTGGTCAAAGAAGAACCTATATAGAGATTTTCAGCAAGTTGTTTCGATTTTACGATACCTTCAGTACCTGAAACGTTGGCCAAAGCATAAGTTATCATTTCACATCTTGGGGGTATAGTCGTTAAAGTCTCTGAAGGCAAAATCTTAAAGCAACTGTCCTCAAAATAAACAGTTTCTTCTTCATAATTAATTTTAGTTTTATATTTTTGCAAAAAATCGCGGCCTAAAATTCCGTCATTTTTTATAGGAATGCTATCTGGTACGATATGAAAAGGATGAATTAATATTTTATTATCTTTTAATTGGATTGTTACATTATATAGACCTTTCGTAAAAACCGGTTCTTTACTTATACCCTTTAGTTCAATAATACAGTTTTGATCTAGCTTTGAATAGTCTTGTAAAATCGACTCCTTTAATAAACAAACATCAGCCCCTGTATCTAACAAAATTTGCAATTCTGACTTTTTAGTGCCCAATGAAGTTACTTCAATTATATCTAACTGTTTACAATTATTAGAGAATAATACTGACTTAGGAGACATATTATTTCAATTATTACGAGTTGGTTTGATTTTAATATATTCTAGTGGATTCTTATTATTTGAACAGCTACTGTTTATACTGATTGAACTTTTTACGAAGCGCTTGGCGGGCTGTTCACAACCAAGGCTTCGTTGTCGTTTCCCGAAAATTCTTGGACAGATGTAGTTGGTTGTGGAGGAGAAATACTAAGATTGTGTTGGAGGCTACTGGGGGGTAGAGACGTTATAGTTTGTATTTGATGAGAATTATTGACAGGTTCATTATTATAGTTTAGACGGTATCGTCGCTGTTGTTGAGGTATCTCTGAAAGCATTTGAGGTCTGTTTGAACTACGGGGATTGGTATAATTTTGATGATAATTGTTCCCATTATAATTATTGTTAAAATTTCGTGAATTTGTATTTTGATTGTAATTATGATTATCGTTTCCCCTGTAAGAAAAATTATTTCTAGCATTAATAGGTTGTTCCCCGTTATAATTTTGCCCATTTGAAGAATTTGCGTTAAAATGTTGTTGTGGACTGAAGCTTTGATAATTAGGATTATTAAAATTATTTCTTCCCATATTTTGTTCATATTGTATAAGTTATGACAGAACATACACAAAAGTTTAGGATTTTGGTTATTAAAATTTCTATTTCCTTGACCCACAAAACCTACATTTTTAAAATTTGAATTTTTTGCTCTAACGTTGTTTTCGAGTTCCATTTCGATTGCTAATGATAATGCCCTGTCTAAATCTGTTGTGTTTTCAGCAATTACTCGAATTTGTATTTTTTCATCATTTAGCCCTTGTCTAAACGTGTTTACTAAAATTGACTCTAAATTTTCTATTAATACCTTAGCAGAATTATGTTCATAATTTAAATGACAAGTTTCTTTATATTTATTATGCAGGTATCTTAATCTATCTCCATATTCTGTAACGGTTTCCCTAAAGTTTTGTTTTATATTCATTATTTGAGTTAAAAAATGAGAAGGCGGTCTTTTATCCGTAAACTGTTCTAAAAGAAAATCTCTAATTTCGTCCCAATTTAAAAATTCTTTATATTGTGTCACCTCTTGAGCCTTACCTTTTAATTTAGTACCAAAAATTAATTTAGCTAATTTATTTTTTTCATTTTCTTTCACAATATGCATTACTGCGTCACAGTTTTTTAGAAAAAATTGAAGAGAATTTCCATCGCCGTAGCCGTCAAATGAATTTATTAAATTTAATACATCAATTGCATCTTTTCCTTCAGCCATTTTTTTGTTTGTTAAAATTATAAAGATTAAATACTAATAAAAATTTTGAGTAAAAATTTAAATATAGATAAGTTATACGGTCGATTATTCAATTACTTTTTCAACACACAACGTATTTGCAGTACCTTTCACAAAATAAATATATCTATATAATTTCAAAAATGCATAACATATAAAAAAAACAAATAGTGTCACCACAACAGGAAAATAAAAGAAAAAAACTTACAGCTTCATCCTTAGTTAGCTGGAACGTAAGGCGAATTTCCTCGTTTTCTTTCTTCTTCTCGAAACTTGTTGCGTACTGGGCGCTCCTCCAAGTCTGTTGAAACTTCCTGTCTTTGGTATACCGATATGGTTTAACTGGTGTGATTCCTGCTGCGTTCTAGGCGCTCCTTCAGAAAACACGGGGTAGTATATCCAGATCCGCTGCCACCAATGTTATGTTTTAATATTTTTATTACTCGCTGAATGCCACCAATGTTATGATTTAATAATTTTAGTATTTTGTATTTGCACTGGTAGTAAATGTAAACACTTCAACTTGTTTCAAATCTCTCTATTATCTTCTGTACAAGAGGGACACTTCTTACTTCTAACAAATCTTTACTCTTACTGTGTCTACTGACTTAATTCTACTGACAATATAGTACTGACATAATGACTGACCTGCTCTATACTGACTACCTAGAACTTATTTTTATATGAATTCCCTAATTTGAGATGCAGTGGCGTATCTGTAAAATTGATTAAAAAAGGTGTCTATAAAAGTAATTTGGGGAGTATTTGCTACGCCACTGCTTACTGTACTACAATGGTTTCTTTTAATGTTTTTATAGCTGAACCTTCCCAAGCTTTATCGACATAGTGTAAATGAGTTTATGATAGGTTTTTTCGGGTATAATAATATTTGGGGCGGAAGAACGTGCATAAAATAGAATTTGAAGTAGAATTTAAAATACATATTGTTTACTTAGAATTTCCCTTGCAATAAACGACCATTAAAGCAGCTTTTGTCGGAAGGTTCCGCCGAAATATAATGTATGTCTAAATATTGCATTTACGTGTCAAACTATCTCTAGACTAATGAATATATAATACTTAAGACTATTCACAAATAAAATGACTATAAAATAATGGGGTCACAACACCAGTACTTTTTAATGTTATGATGCAACAGCCGATACGAGAAGTCAGAAAAGTACTGAGAGGATGCAAGATAGGTAACATATAAATAAATAACAGTGGCAGAAGAAAAGACTTGTCATTATCATCGAAACGCTTAGGTATGTCATAAGAGAACTTTGGCCAATATCAGACGTTTATTTGTTTCAAGTGATTTTATAGAGATCTTTGTGGTCAATAGGCATCATTCGAATTGAGATGAAATGTCACGTGAATATAGGACCATACCTTTGGAAATAAAATCGCGGGACTTGTAGACTTTTTCCTGATAAATCTTGTTTTGGGTTAAACCCAGATTTAAAAGTAGTTACAGTCTGGTGAACATCTGGCAACCTGCAATAATGGCGGACGTTCAGGAGATTTACAGCTCTAGGGGTGGAACAATAATGGTCTGAGAAGGAATTCTAGGTACTGCAAGAACAAATCTCATTATCTATGATTGATTTCTAATGGCCATTTATTCCATAAACAATATTCCTCGCTCCGTTGTTGTTCGATTTGCACATAATTTTGATCAAGTATTTGTTCTCATGCCGGACAATGGAAGGCTCCGTCCTGCACCACCATAAGGCAATTTTTAGGTCATCAACAAACCAATGTTTTATCCTGGCCCGAATAATCTCCGGGTTTAAACCCTATTGAGTACGCATGGGAGTACGCTACCAAGAAGGATATGAGATAATTTCAAAAATCGCTAGCAGCACGGAAGAAATTCCCCGGGAATATTTCACCAATCTAGTTTACTGCATGGGACGAAGCTATAGAGCTGTAACTAATGCTCGTGAACATATTCCTTATTAACAATAATAATTTTTTATTAAAAAAGGTTTGATTTAAAGAATTTTAATTTTGTTTCAATATAATGCTTATGGATTTTTGATTCACCCTGCATGATGCAAGGAAAAAACTCAAAGTAGATTGATTTCATAAAACTCCATTTTTATTTCCTTTGAAAGGGAAGTTTTGTAATCGTGAAAAAAACACCCTCCGAGATTTTTTCAGATCTTTACGTCTCAGGCTCTTTAGATGCCGAAGAACATGTTCTTTCAATTCCGTCGGTCTGTCTGTCTGTCTTTTCGCGGCATAGCTAAAAAACTACTTACCCGGTTGACTTCAAATTTTGCTAAAAAAGTAAGGGTCATATGGTGATGACCTGGTAAGATTTTGGTTAAAAACAAATATGGCGAAACAAAATGGCGGCCTAACTAATGTCAAAAACATTATTATTAAAAAACTAGTTATCCAAATTTTCTAAAAACATCCAGTAATAGGGTGGAATCAACTTGTATCATTTTGGTGCGGATCCAAGATGGCTGAACAAAATGGTGGCTTAATAAAGTATTTAAAAATTCAGCCTGAAAAAACTGCTTAATGGTTACATTTCAAATTGTGAGCCATAACTAATTGTGGTATAGGGATCAACTAGTTAAATTTTCGTAGTAATTTAAGCTGTCTGTCAGTTCGCGGCATCGGCGCGATTGACTTAAAATTTTGATAAAAAATTCGGGTCATCCTAGTAATATTTTGGTAAAAATCCAATATGGCGAACCAAAATGACGGCCTGGTGAAATGTCAAAAAAACTACTTATCCGATTTATCTAAAATTTTCAACAAACATCAAAGTATTATGTTGGAATCAACTGGTAAAATTTTGGTACGAATTCAAGCTGGATGGCGGAACAAAATTTAGCCTGAAAAACTACTTAATGGCTTGATTCAAATTGTGTACTATAACTAATTGTGGTATAATGATCAAGATGGTGGAACAAAATGTCGGCCAAATAAAATGTTTGTAATCGTAAAAAATCACCCTCAGTTTTTACATATCTTCACGTTTTAGCGTCCCTAGATGCCAAAAAATATGTTTTATCAATTCCGTCTGTCTGTCAGTTTGCGGCATAGTTTACAAACTACTTACCCGAATGAATTCAAATTTTGAACAAACATTAAGGGTCATACGGAGATGACTTGGTAATATTTTATATGTAAAAATCCAATATGGCGGAACAATGTTTAAAAAAATTTGTTAGAGTGGTGTATTATTTTTTGGGGTTAAGATCCAGTAAAAAAACAAAAGTCTTTTTTTAAATTGTCGACGTTTCGCAACTTTATTGTTGCATTGTCAGGACATATATATAAATCAAATATCCTGCACGAAACCCATATTATCAGTCTTTATCTACTCCGTTGGTCCGCAGAGGTTTTCCAGATTTTAAGTTTCTAAATGGTTTTCGTTAATGATCATCTTGTTGTTATGCTAGAGTGATGTATTATTTGGGGTTAAGATATATCTGCAGACAAACGGAGTAAATAATGACTGATAATATGGGTTTCGTGTCTGGATATAAAATCTATGTGTCCTGATGATATAAAAATAAGGTTGCGAAACGTCGTTTTTTTACTGGATTCTAACCCCAAATAATACACTACTTTAACATAACAAGAGAATCGGTAACGAAAACCATTTACAAACTTAATATCTGGGAAATATATGCCGACCAACGGAATAGGTAAATACTGATATGTGTGTCCTGAGGATGCAACAATAAATTTGCGAAACGTCGACAATTAAAAAAAATACTTTTTTTTACTGGATCTTAATCCCAAATAATATATAGCAACAAGATGATCGTTGACGAAAATTAAAGTTAAAAAAATTATTACTAAAAAAACTAATTATCCAATTTACCTCAAATTTTGCACAACAATCAAGAAGTGTTACATAGGAAGGAACTGGGAACATTTTGATATGAATCCAAGATAGCAAAACAAAATAGTGGCCTAATAAAATATTTAAAAAACAGCCTGAAAATATTATTTATTAAATTAATTTCAGTTTTTGTGTAATAATTAAGTGTGATATAGAGATACATTGGTTAAAGTTGTGGTACGAATTTAAGATGGCGAAACCAAATGGCGACCGAATAAAATTTTTCAAAAATCAACGTAAAAACTCTTGTTCAATTGACTGACAGAAAAATTAAATGTGAAAATGGGATAAACTGGTTCGAATTCAACATGACGTAATAAAATGGCGGTATGTGTCAATGTAAAAACTACAAAAGTCAAGTGTGGCATAAGTAGAAAGAAACTGGTAAAATATTGGTAGGAATCCAAAAAGATGAAACAAAATGGCGCCCAATAACAATGTTTGAAAAGATACGTAACACATATATATTATTGTGACTATGTACTGAACTAAATTGGGCCACATTTCACTATTCCTAACAAATGGAAAAAAATAATGACAAGGGAAGTTCCTGGTAAAGGAAATTTGCTGATTTTTTTATAAGCGGGACAAAAGAAGAACCAATTGGTAGTCTACTAAACAATTTAAAAAATTAAAATTACCCCAAAACGCGAAGTTCCAGCATTTTTTACATTTTTTCAACCACCCTGAAGACCATAATTTTATGATTTTAAGACATCTAGCATAATTACCCAAGAAAGAGCAAGACATTCTCTTTTAGTCATTGTACAGCGTGGTTATCTTAACTGGTCCAAATTTTACTCTGCTATAACTTTCTTAATTTTTCAAGATATTCAAATTATTCAAAAAACAAACGGTAGGGCTAATGGCCGTGTTTTATATAACATTAAAAAAAAATCAAAGATATAAATGTAACTTGCATTTTTTAAATTTTTTTAAATTTATTACCTATATCTTAAAATAAACCAGAAAATGAAGAAGAACGTCGCCATAAGAGAAGTGTAGGAAATAGAGAAAGAGAATCGTTATCACATGCATTGGTCTTATGACGCCGTTTTTCTTTATTTTCTTGTTTATTTTTTAAATACGAAACCGGGTACATCTAAAATGAGGAAAGTCTTTTCTATTAAAAGTAGCAATTACAGGGGATTTTATTAAAAACAAGCCATATCATTCTCTTTTTGGACCATTTTGATTTTTTTGAAATATAGTAAAGTTATAGCAGATAAATAAATAAATAATAAATAAATAAATGCTTTATTGTCAAAAAAATTTTACAATTTTGTGGACAAAGCTGTTGTAAAAAAAAATAGTTTACAAACATCAAAATTAGCAAACAAAACAAAACAAAAACACATCATAAATATTATAGAAAAATAATATTTAAATCAAGAATTTAGAATATTAATATAATAGAATCCTAAAAGAAGTACATTAGAAATGTACTTTGTCAGTCGTACTATGTTATAAACATTTTCATAAATATAATGTAAAAAAAATAAAAAAGCAAAGTAAAAAATAAAAAATAAAAAAGTACGAAACAATTAAAAAAATACATATACAAAATTCGGTAAAAATGGTTGGTAATGGCAACTATCACACTAGGGGTTCATAAGGATAAATTTATGTGTTGTAAAACTCGTTCACGGTGTAGAAGGCGCTTTCCAGTAAGAATGATTTCAAAGCCTTGCGAAATGAAGTCAGAGATATTATGGATTTGATGTTAAATGGCAGGTGATTATGCATTTTTTTTGCATTGTAGATTACTGATCTTTTAATTAACTCTAAGTGTGGGGTTGGAAGATAGAGATCGTGCTCAGTGTTTCTGAGAGGGTAGTTGTGAGAAGGTCTCTCTAATAGAGCAGGTGCATGCTTACGAATTAAGCAAACCGATTCCAAAATGAATAAGCAAGGAAGGGTTAGTATTTTATATCTTTTAAAGAAATCTCGGCAGTGAGTTCTACTGTTAAGTCTCAGTAGGTAACGAACAGCTCTTTTTTGTAGTATAAAAATTCGATCAAATTGAGTCGCACAACATGTACCCCAGAATGGAATAGCATATCTGAGGTGCGACTCAACAAGAGCAAAATAAACAGTTCTAGAGGTAGAAAAGCTAAGCTCCTCGGAAACAGATCTTAACGCAAAGCAAGCAGAACCCAACTTCCTTGATAAAGCGTCGATATGTGGATCCCATTTTAAAGAATCATCTACAAGAAGCCCTAGAAATTTTACAGAGTTTACGACATCAGTAGTGGTGCCATTAAGGTCAAAAGGTTGCAGCGTGTTTTTATAAGACAAGACTTTCGTTTTAGAGATGTTCAAACATAGGAGATTAGAATCGCACCAGGATTTAATGGTGATTAGGTCATTAGATACAATCCTATGTAGGTCCGTGACATCTGGGTGGCTCCACGTAAAGCTGGTATCGTCCGCAAAGAGACATATTTTTCCACTAATGTTTAAATTAGCCATGTCGTTTATGAACAGAAGAAACAAGATAGGGCCTAGTACCGAGCCTTGAGGCACTCCATATTCCATTGGCCTACAAGAAGACATCCTGTTGTCAACTTTCACAACTTGATTTCTGTTGCTAAGATATGACTTAAACCAATCGAGAGGAGCCCCTCTAAATCCATAGTATTGCGGCTTGTTAGTTAATATATTATGATTCACACAATCGAAAGCTTTGGAAAAATCACAGAAAATTGTTGCCGTAGCGTGATGGTTGTTTAGGCTGGAGTAAACTCTATTAAGAAGGGAAAACATGGCATCGCTTGTGCATTTGTTACTTAAAAATCCAAATTGATGTTTTGTAAGTATTTCATATCTAGACAGAAATGATAAAAGCCTTTTTTTAACCAGTCTTTCGATGATCTTAGATAGCGTAGGGAGAAGTGCAATTGGGCGATAGTTCGAAGCTTCTTCTGAAACACCTCCTTTGTGAAGAGGTATGATTATTGCAGTTTTAAGGCAGCTTGGAAAAGTACCATTTTGGAAAGACATATTTATCAAAGCAGTCAGATGCTCTACAGTGCACTCCGGCAGACTTGAATACATTTTTAAAGTAAGCCCATCAATTCCCGAGGAAGATTTATTTTTGATATCATTAATTGTACTGCGAAGTTCTGATAAAACTACTGGTGAAAAGAAGAAACTGTGCAGGTTTACCCTATGATTAGAGAGATATGAAATTGGGTCATTAGATTGAGATACGGATTTAGTCAAATCTTTGGCTACATTTACAAAATAATTGTTTAGGTCCTCAGGAGAGGTAAGGATAGTGTTGGATAAAGGAGTTTTGTTTCTTAAATCATTTACGATAGACCAGGTTTCTTTAGCTACATTTTTGGCGTTAGAAAGTCTATTATTGTAATAAATATCTTTGGCGGCTTTAATAGTCTTATGATAAATTTTTCTGTATGATTTTACATAATTATGAAAAAAGACACTGTCCGAAAATTTCTTTAAATGAGATAGTGACCGCATGTTCTTAGAAGATATACGTAAACCTTTAGTGGACCAGGGTTTACTTCTTTTATTTTTGATAGGCCTAAGAGGAAAAGATTCAGAAGCTATATTAGTTAGAGTTTTTATAAAACGAGAAAATTCAGTGTCGACATCATAAGTGTGAGAGTCCCAGTCAGTTATTTGACATAGGTGTTTGAAATTAATGAAATTTCTAACCGAAAAAATACGGCCTACTTGTCTAGAGGAATTTTTGGCTTTGGATGTAATTGAAAATTTTGTGAAAATTGCTTCATGATCGGAGAAACCTGGACTTAAGACATTACATTCGACGGAGCTAGGATCGAAAGAAGACACAACGTAATCTATAGTACTGGCACTTGTCTTAGTAATTCTGGTTGGTGAGTTGACGTGCATGGCAATTCCTAATGACTCAAAGATGGACTGAAGACATTCCTGAGCAGCACACACACTGGAAAAGTCAATATTGAAATCGCCACATAAGATTAATTTGCTTTTTACAGGAATGGACTCGAGCAAACTTAGAAGCTTATGGCAGAATAATTGCACATCAGCATCAGGTGTTCTATAAATACAAATAATATAAAGGTCATAAGTATTGTGATAAACGATAGAAAATTCAAATACTTTTTCAGATAATAAATGATTATACTTTGATATTTCGGAAAAATCGTTGTTTAAAGACATTATCATGGTGCCTCCATGAGTTAAATTAGTTCTATTAAATCTGGCAATTGTGGTATAGTTTTTAATAAAAACAGGTTGATTGATATTTAGCCAGTGCTCAGTGATGGCAATGACTTCTGGAAAATTTAGCTCTTCTAACAAAAGATATAATTTGTCTGTTTTATGTCTTAAGGACTGAATATTAAGAAAAAAAAGATTAAAATTACTATTGGTCAATTTTCTAGAGGGTGCTAGATCCTCTTTTCGCGTCATATTGACTAAAAATTTTTACTTTTTGATGGTGAACCACTAGAATAATATTTACCAGTACTTTCACGAATTTTTTGGAGCCGTAAAATTTTTTCCGAGGAGTAGAAAGATCTATACGCTGCAAGGTCTGAGTCCACTTCAGATGAACCAATCCCATAGGCATCGTGGAAGCGATAATACAACTTGCGCAGGGAGTCCTTGTCACTGGGAAGGCCTTCTGAAGCTAGCAATAATTTAATGCTAGTACTTGTATGCCCCTCAAAACACACACTAGATGGCTGATCGTGTAGATAAGCAAGAAATAGCCTTAAGGTCTTTAGTAAGGAAGGATCCCTTAATCTGGCTAATATATAGCGACCATTTGCTTTATCCGAATCTTGGGACAGCCGCACTCTTGGTGGAGTCATTGGATCAAACTGCAAAAAATCATCTTTCCTTGCAGTTTTCTCCATGCTTAATTTAGAACCCTCTAGTGCCAATGACCTACAAGCTGCTATGGCCTCCCTGTCAGAGCCAATCATGACTGACTTATCCTCCTCAGGCACAAATGTCACTGGTGATTCCAATAATTGAGGCTTTGGTGGAGACAGCCCCTGGCTCTTTGGGATATCTATATTGACATCTTGATAACTAGAAGATGAGACATTATGGGCTGTGGAAGTGGGCGGCGTTTGGATAAGGGTTGGTGAAAAAAGATTAAGATGTGGAAAGATTAAAACGACTACGCTGTATATGATGAGATATGCTATTTTAGAATTCTTAAAGTTTAAATTTTAGTCCCAACTTTTAATATCCTTAGACCTTTATGATGTGTTCTTGCGCTCAGTTTCAAATCCGTAGCATTTGTCAATTTGGAAATAAGCAAAAATTTGTATTTTTTTTATTTGACACCTTGTATTTTAAATGAAAGTTCTTGTGTGCTTTAATTGCTAACATGCAATAATTTTATTTTTTTACGCAATCTGTATTGTTAAATTAACATTGTTCTCTTAATGGCGTCCCATAATTTAAAATAGTCTAAAAAATATTAATAATAGACCGTTTGCATCTGCAGGTATTACGCAAGGTGGTCCTCCAGCAACACACTTGATGCATCTACCTTTGTTTTATCCGTATCAATTAGCCATGGCACAGGCGGCTGCGGCGAGCGGAAAGGGTAGCGGGGTAGCCCCAAATCTAGCCGAGCTTCAACGGGCTGCGGATTTGCAACGCCAATACCTATTAGGTGAGTATAAGTGATCACTAGCGTTATTCAACATTTATCGTTGAAATCGTGGTTCAACATACAATTCGCAGGCGTTCGTTCGGTAACAGAAATGGTGAAAATTCTTCATCAATTAGTTCAAAACAAAATGCCAAAATGCAGTATCGGACTGATAGCCCTTACGCGTAAACCTTTGTAACCCCAGTACATACAAAACATATTAGCTACATGTCTTGTGTAGCTAATATGTTTTGTTCTCTTTTTTTGCAATACAAACAACTGCTGGGACCCCACATTTTTTGAACTATTCTAACGTAAAAATGTTAAAATTTAAAAATTATTGACAACCATCTTGTAAGTAGTTTTAAATATGTATTGATTGTGTATATCTAGACAAATTTTATTTTTTTGATTATCATTTTAATGCTAAATTATAATTCTAATTGGACCTATTCTTTATAATTTTTGTAGTTGCTCCTAATGGAGCTAATAAATTTTGGCGAAATATTGAGCACTTAAGATAAAGAGTTTCTTCTTTTTTTTTTCAGGTACCGCTAGAACCGAAATAAAATCTCTTTCTAATTTCTGTACGGACGAAAATATTTAACTTATTATATATATATATATATATATATATATATATATATATATATATATATATATATATATATATATATATATATATATATATATATATTTATATATATATATATATATATATATATACCTGGAAATCTTTTTTCTTGGGTCTAGGTTAATAATAAAACACATTTTTCACATCAAGTTAACGTTTCGCTCATAGTGTTGAGCTTTTTCAAGACTTTATTTGGGATGGGTTGATTTCTAATTTTTTTTTTCCATTAAAAAAAACAGGACTTTAAACACAAAGACGCAAACATTATCATGTATAGTGGAAACATTAAAAGGTTTAAAAATTATAAAAATTTAATATTAATAATATTAATTTTAAAACATATTTTTTTTGTTTTTAATTTTTTTTTATAGAGGCACACCTTAGTAATAATTTAATAATATCAGATATGGTACGTCTGACAAATAAAATATGTAGATTCATTACATTACAAAACCCACATCTTTAAGAACACAAACTTAAAACACATCTAAACATATATACTAATTTTTAATTTTTACGGTACGCCCCTTGAATTGCGAGTTAGTACAGTAAATGATATTTAAGGAATCGGATTTGGAGCATTTCAGTTATCATATTTTTTTTTGGTGATAATAAAAACGGTAGAATTTATAGAGAGCTACAGTGAAAAACAAATAATATTTTTAATATGTATATACAGAGGCAGATTTATTTTATGTTTAAATTTAGACATAGAAAACAAGATTTTTGAATTTGAAATGTTTTCTGATTATTTAATTAATTAAATTAAAATATATTTGACTTAAACCACAAATATCATTTTTATCATTAACTGCTTCACTTTCTTTTTTTATTTCTATCATCTCTTTAATTGTTAATTTACGATAATTCTTATCTTGTTCCAAAATCTCGGTTGCATTGAAATTAAACTCATGTTTTGTTGTTTGTTCATGCTTGTGAAGGGCCGTAGAGGCATTTTTAGTATATTTATGGCCTCGTATTCTGTTTTCTAAGCATTATGTTGTCATTTCGATGTATTTTTTAGAGCAATTCAAACACGGAATTGAATAAACTAAGTTTGATTTCTTTTTTTGTAGTACTCTACTTTTTAATGGGGTATAAAGAGATTTTAATAAATTATGGGCTTTATGAGAAACATTTATATTATGTTTTGAAAGAATGGCCTTCAATTTTTGTGATGTTATTTGTGTAAGTAGTGCCACGTACTTAGGGTTTTCGTTTTTAATTGGTTCTTTCTTTTTATTATAATATAGTTAAGTTCTTTGTTTAATAATTCTTAGAATATTTTTTTCTGGATAATGGTTATCTATTAACACTTGTTGTATTTTGGAGAGGTTAGTGTGATTGCGCGGTCAGTTAATCCTATTATCACACTATTTTTTGGTCATTTGAATGGTTTAAGTTGTTATGTGTTAAATTTCTAATTAACGTTAAATCTAAAAAATTAAGTTCATTATTTTCTTCAATTTCCATTGTGAACTGTAATTTAGGGTGGAAATTATTAAAAGCATTTAGCAATTTATTTATTGTCTTCTGGAATAGCTTGTTGAACAATCATCAACGAACCTTTTGAAAAAAATTATATTAAAATCCAGTTTTTCCGTAACACTTTCTTCCAGATACTCCATTACAAGCTGTGCTATTGTAGAAGAGATTGGAGAACCCATTGCGCAACCATGTATCTGTTGATAGAAGCTTTCTTCGTATTGAAAATAATTGTTATTTATTGTGATATTTACAGCCTCTATAAAATCTTTTAACTCAAGTGTTGTATATTTTTTTAATGTGTTCCATTTCATTGTGATTATTTGTGGAACTAATTCATTTGGAATGTAGGTATATAACGAAACTACATCAAGCGATACAAGCTTGTAATTATTTGGAATATTAATTGTATCAATAAATTGTTTAAAAGTAAAAGAATCTTTTATAAAATATTTATTTTTTCCGCAAATTTTTGACAAGCAATCAGATAAATATTGTGATAGTTTGTAAAATGGTGAGTTTAGACATGAAACAATAGGTCTCAGTAGTATGACTCTCTCTGAAATTTTCGGACAGTGTCTTTTTTCATAATTATGTAAAATCATACAGAAAAATTTATCATAAGACTATTAAAGCCGCCAAAGATATTTATTACAATAATAGACTTTCTAACGCCAAAAATGTAGCTAAAGAAACCTGGTCTATCGTAAATGATTTAAGAAACAAAACTCCTTTATCCAACACTATCCTTACCTCTCCTGAGGACCTAAACAATTATTTTGTAAATGTAGCTAAAGATTTGACTAAATCCGTATCTCAATCTAATGACCCAATTTCATATCTCTCTAATCATAGGGTAAACCTGCACAGTTTCTTCTTTTCACCAGTAGTTTTATCAGAACTTCGCAGTACAATTAATGATATCAAAAATAAATCTTCCTCGGGAATTGATGGGCTTACTTTAAAAATGTATTCAAGTCTGCCGGAGTGCACTCTAGAGCATCTGACTGCTTTGAAAAATATGTCTTTCCAAAATGGTACTTTTCCAAGCTGCCTTAAAACTGCAATAATCATACCTCTTCACAAAGGAGGTGTTTCAGAAGAAGCTTCGAACTATCGCCCAATTGCACTTCTCCCTACGCTATCTAAGATCATCGAAAGACTGGTTAAAAAAAGGCTTTTATCATTTCTGTCTAGATATGAAATACTTACAAAACATCAATTTGGATTTTTAAGTAACAAATGCACAAGCGATGCCATGTTTTCCCTTCTTAATAGAGTTTACTCCAGCCTAAACAACCATCACGCTACGGCAACAATTTTCTGTGATTTTTCCAAAGCTTTCGATTGTGTGAATCATAATATATTAACTAACAAGCTGCAGTACTATGGATTTAGAGGGGCTCCTCTCGATTGGTTTAAGTCATATCTTAGCAACAGAAATCAAGTTGTGAAAGTTGACAACAGGATGTCTTCTTGTAGGCCAATGGAATATGGAGTGCCTCAAGGCTCGGTACTAGGCCCTATCTTGTTTCTTCTGTTCATAAACGACATGGCTAATTTAAACATTAGTGGAAAAATATGTCTCTTTGCGGACGATACCAGCTTTACGTGCAGCCACCCAGATGTCACGGACCTACATAGGATTGTATCTAATGACCTAATCACCATTAAATCCTGGTGCGATTCTAATCTCCTATGTTTGAACATCTCTAAAACGAAAGTCTTGTCTTATAAAAACACGCTGCAACCTTTTGACCTTAATGGCACCACTATTGATGTCGTAAACTCTGTAAAATTTCTAGGGCTTCTTGTAGATGATTCTTTAAAATGGGATCCACATATCGACGCTTTATCAAGGAAGTTGGGTTCTGCTTGCTTTGCGTTAAGATCTGTTTCCGAGGAGTTTAGCTTTTCTACCTCTAGAACTGTTTATTTTGCTCTTGTTGAGTCGCACCTCAGATATGCTATTCCATTCTGGGGTACATGTTGTGCGACTCAATTTGATCGAATTTTTATACTACAAAAAAGAGCTGTTCGTTACCTACTGAGACTTAACAGTAGAACTCACTGCCGAGATTTCTTTAAAATATATAAAATACTAACCCTTCCTTGCTTATTCATTTTGGAATCGGTTTGCTTAATTCGTAAGCATGCACCTGCTCTATTAGAGAGACCTTCTCACAACTACCCTCTCAGAAACACTGAGCACGATCTCTATCTTCCAACCCCACACTCAGAGTTAATTAAAAGATCAGTAATCTACAATGCAAAAAAATGCATAATCACCTGCCATTTAACATCAAATCCATAATATCTCTGACTTCATTTCGCAAGGCTTTGAAATCATTCTTACTGGAAAGCGCCTTCTACACCGTGAACGAGTTTTACAACACATAAATTTATCCTTATGAACCCCTAGTGTGATAGTTGCCATTACCAACCATTTTTACCGAATTTTGTATATGTTTTTTTAATTGTTTCGTACTTTTTTATTTTTTATTTTTTACTTTGCTTTTTTATTTTTTTTACATTATATTTATGAAAATGTTTATAACATAGTACGACTGACAAAGTACATTTCTAATGTACTTCTTTTAGGATTCTATTATATTAATATTCTAAATTCTTGATTTAAATATTATTTTTCTATAATATTTATGATGTGTTTTTGTTTTGTTTTGTTTGCTAATTTTGATGTTTGTAAACTATTTTTTTTTTACAACAGCTTTGTCCACAAAATTGTAAAATTTTTTTGACAATAAAGCATTTATTTATTTATTTATTTATTATTTATTCTACAATAGCACAACTTGTGGAGTATCTGGAAGAAAGTATTACGGAAAAACTGGATTTTAATATAATTTTTTTCAAAAGGTTCGTTGATTATTAACTGCTATTCCAGAAGACAAAATAAATAAATTACTAAATGCTTTTAATAATTTCCACCCTAAATTACAGTTCACAATGGAAATTGAAGAAAATTATGAACTTAATTTTTTAGATTTAACATTAATTAGAAATTTAACACATGACAACTTAAAAACCAAATGGTATAACAAAAAGACATGGTCGGGTCGTTATCTAAATTTTAATTCCAACTATACAAATGACCAAAAAAATAGTGTGATATTAGGATTAACTGACCGCGTAATCGCACTAACCTCTCCAGAATGCCGACCAGAAACTCTCGAAAAAGTTAAATAAACGTTAATAGATAACAATTATCCAGAAAAAAATATTCTAAGAATTATTAAATAAAGAAATTATCTATATTATAATAAAAAGAAAGAACCAATTAAAAACGAGAATCCTAAGTACGTGGCACTACCTTACACAAATAACTTATCAGAAAAATTGAAGTCCATTCTTTTAAACCATAATATAAATGTTTGTCATAAAGCCCATAATTTATTAAAATCTCTTTATACCCCATTAAAAAGTAGAGTACCACAAAAAAAGAAATCAAACTTAGTTTATTCAATTCAGTGTTTGAATGGTTCTAAAAAATACATAAAAATGCCTCTACTCCCCTTCACAAGCATGAACAAACAACAAAACATGAGTTTAATTTCAATGCAACCGACATTTTGGCACAATATAGGAATTATCGTAAATTAACATTTAAAGAGATGCTAGAAATAAAAAAAGAAAGTGAAGTAGTTAATGATAAAAAGAATATTTGTGGTTTAAGTCAAATATATTTTAATTTAATTAATTAAATAATAATCAGAATACATTTCAAATTCAAAAATCTTCTTTTCCATGTCTAAATTTAAACAGAAAATAAATCTGCCTCTGTTTATACATATTAAAAATAATATTTGTTTTTCATTGTAGCCAAGCCTCTGTTTAATTTGTACCATTTTTATTATCACCAAAAAAAAATGATAACCAAAATGCTCCAAAAAAGTCCTCCTGAAAAAGCTCAACACTATGAGCGAAACGTTGACTTGATGTGAAAAATTGTGTTTTATTATTAACCTAGACCCAAAAAAAAATCAGACTTAAAATCCCTAGTTTATGTATGTATTTATATATATATATATATATATATATATATATATATATATATATATATATATATATATTATTATTTGTTTTTCATTGTAGCCAAGCCTCTGTTAAATTTTACCATTTTTATTATCACCAAAAAAAAAAGATCACCAAAATGCTCCAAAAAAGTCCTCCTGAAAAAGCTCAACACTATGAGCGAAACGTTGACTTGATGTGAAAAGTTGTGTTTTATTATTAACCTAGACCCAAAAAAAATCAGATTTAAAATCCCTAGTTTATATATGTATTTATTTATATTTATGGCTCAACAAAAATAAGTCTTTATGTATGAGTAGGCCATGCTCATTGCAGAAAAGATAAAAACAAACGAACTGCAACTGTCAAATAATAATAATTTTAAAGCATTTTACTTATTCATAGCTATTTTTTATGTGAAAGTAGATAATTATGGTATTGTCTTTTGAAGAAAAAGTTGTGATAAAAAACCTATTTAACCGCGTCCAGAGTGTGTGAAATTTTAAAGCATTTTAATAACAAGTTAAGAAAAAGTACAGTGTATGAATTTGTAGAAAAGTTAAGAGAGACGGGATCAATTGAGAGAATAGTAACTAGGGGAAGACCTAGAACTGCACGAACTAGAAGTTCAGTAAACATAATTATTAACAAGGATTTAGAGTTGAAACATATTAAACGTGGCCACATATTTAAATTGAATGAAGATATGAAGCAAAGACGACTAGTCAGGTCTAGGCTTTTACTTAACAAATTTCGAACGCGTGACAAAATTTCGAAGATTTGGTTTTCTGATGGAAAAAATATTTACGTTATCGGGAACAAAAAATTCACAAAACGATCAGTTGTGTATTCCGATGGATTCATTAAAAACAAATGTGCCCTTAAATCGTTTACTAAAAGAAAGAGAGAAATTTAGCAAGTATGTTATGGTATCGGCGGCAATCTCGAGAAATTATAAGGCAGAACTAATTTTTATTGAGCAAGGAATAAGACTGGATTCACATACTTATTGTGAACTTGTGTTAATGCAAATGCTACCTGAGATTGAATGTCTTACATCAGACTTTATCTTTATGCAAGTATATTCTTATTTTTTTAAACTAAAGTTTTCTTTTTAGCCAAGAATTAGTTTTTGCATAAATTATTTTCATGTTTTAAACTAAAAGCACTGATTTTAGAATGGTGCCAGGTGCCATACCAGCCGGTATACAATTAAATTTTTTAAGAGGACAAGTAGCTGATTTTATAGAGCCTAACGACTGGCCTCCTTATAGCCCTGACCTTAATCCCTGTGATTATTATCTGTGAGGGGACTTAGAAGAACGGATCCACAAAACCGGGCGAATATTTAATAGTATTGAAGACTTGCGCCAACGAATTATAGATTATTGACACGAAATGGGTCAGGAAAATATTGCTAAAGCTATTGATTCTTGGCGCAGGCGATTAAATTTAGTCGTTAACGCTAATGGAGGCCATATTCCGGTTTAGTACTGTAAGTATTGTTGAATTTAAAAAACAATAAATTAAAAGAAAACGTTTTTATGAAGGTCTTAAATTATTTAGAAATAAATACGGTTTAAGACTTAGTGAAAATCAATTTTACGGGGTTTCACAAAAAATATCAAAAACGATTTAATTTATGGCATAATTTTAGACGCACGCTTTTCCTTGAATATTATAAATGTAATTTAATGTCCTTTTTTATTGTTTCTTCTTTCGAGCAAGCCCAAGGCGAATAATATTGGTAATGTAACAAAAAAGTTACAGAGGAAATACGGATGCCGGTAACCGTAAAAACATTTCATTTGGCGCATTGAACGGGAAAACGACCTTTGGTAAATTGCTAATATCTTACGTGTTTTTTGACCGATTTTGCTCTTTAAAGACCTAAATTACTCAGGACTGAACAGACTTTAATATTCTGTTAAAATCAAATATACAGGGTGTAACAAAAAGTTCCAACGACTTTTAAATTATGCTAAATTTTTGGCGCACCCGCCATCTTGAATTTCTTTAAATTGTAAATAATTTATGTTTGAGCTTCTAGCTTATTTTTTCTCTCCTAAACAAGCCCAAAACAAATCAAATATGTCAAGTAACAAATAAGTTACAGGGGAAAAACCAAACTCCGGTTTCTTTTGGACCACCCTTATTATTATTTAAGTTTTTTTCCACATTTTGAATTACATGTTAAACCTAAAATAATTTTAAAATTTTACAAATTGTTAACATTGCTATAAAACTTATATAAAATATCGTAGATCTTAGAATAAAAAAGGACAATACATTTTAAAATTTAAACGAAAATGGGACAAAAACAGGAACAAAAATTAGTACATACCTCGAAAAATGTTTATTGTTTACTTGTCGGTTGCTAATCTGCTTGCCAACTAATTTGTTTAAAAATCAACACTTGAGGAATATATTTTTTTCCCTTTTTTATAGGGCTTGGTCAAGGTAGAATCAGTAATTCGAGAACGATTTTAATCTATTGTAAATAATAAATATAGGTGATTGAGAAATTATTTATATTTTGTTATAAGGCATGTATTAAATTATGGTAAATTTGGCTTAAATTTTTTACGTCTAGCGGGTCATTAACAGCGTATTTTTCTTTTTTTATATGAAGCGTTTCTTTTATAATAAGTTTATGATATTTATTGTCAGTATCTAATATTTTGGTACTGGCGTAATCGAATTAATGTTTTTCTGTTTTTTCGTGTTTGTGTATGGCTGTAGATGCATTTTTTGTATACTTCTGTCCCTTCAATCTATTCTCTAATAGTTGAGTGGTAATGCTTATATATTTTGCTGGGCAGTTTAAACAGGGTACTGAGTAGATTAGATTAGATTTTTTATTTTTTGGTACTTTACTTTTTAGTGTGGTAAACAAAGAACCAATCAAGTTTGTTTTCCTAAAATGTACTTTATTTTTTCTGATAACTGATTTGTGTAAGGTATTGCTACATATTTTTTTTAATGTTGTTTTAATTGATTAGTTTGGTTATAATTGTAGGTTCTTTGTTTAATTATTTTTTTGATAAATCTTTCAGGAAAATTATTAGACTTTAAGGTATTTACTACTTTTTGAAGAGTTTCGGGGCGATATTCAGGTGACGTGAGGGCTATAGCACGATCAGTTAGACCAATTACGACACTTCTTTTTTGGTTATTGGGATAATGAGAATTAAAGTTAAGGTAACGACTTTAAGACCATGCTTCTTTCGTAAACCATTTTATTTTTAAATTATTGTTAGTTTGAGGGTTTATGGTTAAACCTAAAAAATGTATTTGGTTATTTTCTTTTACTCCAAATGTGAATTGAAGTTTAGGACGGAAACTATTAAAACCTAGTAATACATTGTCGATTTTATTTTCTGGAATTAACGCCAAACAATCGTCAACGTACCTTTTAAGTAATATTAAAATCCAATTTTTCGAGAACTCTTTCTTCTAGAAACTCCATTACTATTTGTGTCACTGTGGAAGAAATTGGCGAGCCCATGGCGCAACCGTCTAATTGTTGGTAAAAATCATTTTTATATTGGAAGTACTCTGGCTGGAGGTGAGTATTTATTTCGTGTGGTTTCAAGCTCAGAAAATTCTAGAAATAACAGTACAAAAAGTTAGCCAACATTTCACAACATATTTCACAAGGTATTAAATTTATACAGCTATTTTTAATTATAATTTACCTATGTAGATATTCTGAAAAACAACTACCTAGTACCAGGTAACAACAGGAAAATCATTGAAAAGCAATAATTGCCTGAATCACGCCAACAGGTTACCAGAATATTTAAGCGTGTACCTATCTCAATAAGGCGTCGTAGAAAGAAAGACGATAGCCTTTCCCCCGTTATTGCTCGGGCCGAGATCGATCGCTATTATTGCGTTTTTTTTTAACAAATTCTTCAGTCCGAAAAAATACCACACATATACGATGGTCAAACTTTTGCGTTACATCTGCAACAAACGCCAAAAATAGACTATGTACTAGCTCCAAAAAAAATGAAAGTGTTAATATCAACTTTTTTTCTTATTCGAAATGGACCCTCATACAAAAGTAAAATTTGTTTTGTTTCCGATTTCAAAACCAATGATACATTACAACACGAAGCAATACCAAGTCACCATATTTAAACGGTAACGCTCGGGATCCATTAACGTTTCTCGTGCTAAAATTATTTTATTTTCGTGGGCTACCCATTCATATCCAGACGGAGGCCTCAGTATTCTTCCGGTAACATTTTCTCCCGTTCTACCCCCAAATGTAGCTCATTGGGAGAATATCCCGTGGATTCATGTACGAGCGTATTCATGAAAGCAACAAATCGAGGTAGTTCGTACGCCCAACGTGTATGTTGTTCACTGCAAAAAGTCCGACATAAACGGCCCAATTCCCTCATTATGCGTTCAACAGGATTTCCCTGAGGATGTCTTACCGAGGTCAACGCGAACATTTAAATCCGATAATTCTTCCTTCCACCGGCCGGAAGTAAACTGTGTACCCCGATCACTTAGGATTGTTCGTACTAATCCCATTTTCGGAAAATATTCACGAATAAGACGATTTAACACCGCCCGCGTGGTTGCTTTTTTAAGGGGATAACAATTGATTTTAAAAACACGTCTAGAATCACAAAAATATAGTTCACCCCTCCGCGACTAGGGGGCCGTGGTCCGTAAAAATCGACCGATATCAATTCATTTTTCGCCTCGAGAATTATTGATTTAAACTCATAAGCAGGAACCGGGACTCGCTTTGGATTTTTGGCAGATATGACAAGATTTAATAACTCGCTTAACGGATTTGTGCATATTCGTCCACCAGACGTCGTTTCTCAACGCACACCAAATTTTATAGGCCCCGAAATGCCCTAAGAGTCCATGATATCCACAAACAACACGGTCGATTAACATTTTTGGAATACATAGCAAATAATACTCATTATCGGTACTCCGAATATATAACACGCCATTTTTTATCGCAAATCGTTTTTTTAAAATTGTATTTGTTTGCATACCGCTAATAATATTTTTTTAATAGTTTTTCATATTTTCTTTGCATTTCCACGATACGTTTTAATATATCATTAAACTCAGCAAAAAATTTAGACATTGACAACATTTTAAATAATTTATCGTGCGGAGTCGAGGGTCGCGTAGCTGCCTGCCGCGATAATGCATCAGCTATTATATTTTGACGGCCCTGTATATGCACCAAATCAAACTCCTGTAAAACGAGCGCATATCTAGCAATTCTAGGGGAAAGCAACAGGCATGTTTTTAAATATGTGATAGTCGAGTTATCGGTAAATACCTTAAATTTTCGCCCCGCAAGATAATTTTTAAAACGCGATACCGCTCAAACTAAACACAACGCTTCCTTCTCATTGATGTCATAGCGGGTTCCCAGTCGAGTAAAGTGCGGGACACGAAAGAAAATCGGGCGGAGTCAATCGGTTTAGGAAGGTCGGCCAAGAAATCTCTTTAAACCAGTGGTGTCCCGTCGTTCTTTAAATAATATGGCACGCCTTTTGACTATAAGCACTTCAGATAATTAAAAAATGTAAGTATGCTTAATGAACCTTTATCTATATTTGTTTGTTTTCTTTCGTGTACCGCACTACTATATCTCTTTTGTGTTGCAAAAACGGCGAACTTTCGAATTTTAAAATGATCTAATTTTGATTTTTCTTGATCGATTTACCTATAAATATATTTTTTCTCGAGTCCACTATTATTGGACCACCCAGTTGTGACGCTCTTCGGTGCCTCGGTGGTCTTCTGTGAACATCGGTCGGTCGGTTTTAACACTTTAAGTATCCGTCGGCTAAATCTCGGGCGCCACCCTTTGGATTTCTGTGGTAAAGGGCCCACAAACGCACATCGGTAGCTTTTAGACAGTGTAGAAAGTAAACCAGAGGTCAATGCGCAAGACAGAGACAGTATCACTAAAGGTAGACGGGATGGAAAGAGAAATAAAACACCAATATAGAAAACAAAGAAATTATCCTATGTATTGCCTGTTCATAACCATCATACAATATCATAACCTTAGTCTTATAAACTAAATAGAAAACCCTAATGAGTGTGAGAGAGAAAGGGAATGTATGCTTTAGAGGGAGAAAGATTGTTCTACGAGCGCGGCGGTTACATAATTTTAACACAATCGGCGGTCGGGACGGGATTTTGATCGGTTGCGGGCCGCTCTCCGAAGAACGGTAATACAGGAGCCAACGCCGGTTCCCACTCGTTAATGCGCGTGCGCTAGTGCGGCTATGTGGTGCGGGTGATACTGCGATACCATACCAGGTTACTTACCAAGGGCAATTGATATAGGCAATCTTTTACTACCTGGGCTTGAGTATAGGATGCTTGTGTGCGTGAGTGTGAGAGAGAGAGAGACAGGAAGGACAGACCAGCCCAGAAACTCGGACCCAGTGACTGGCCTGCAGGAAAGAACAACGTGTACTATGTATGTGTGAGAGACAGACTAGTCCCGAAACTTGTGACCAGTAACTAGCCTGCGTGTGTGAGAGAGACAGACTAGTCCCGAAACTTGTGACCAGTAACTAGCCTGCGTATGTGAGAGAGACAGACTAGTCCCGAAACTTGTGACCAGTAACTAGCCTGCGTGTGTGAGAGAGACAGACTAGTCCCGAAACTTGTGACCAGTAACTAGCCTGCGTGGGTGAGTGAGACAGACTAGTCCCGAAATTTGTGACCAGTAACCAGCCTGTGTGTATGTGTATGAGAGAGACAGACCAGTCCCGAAACTTTGAACGAGTGACTAGCCTGTGTGTGAGAGAGAGAGATAGGAAGGATAGACCAGCCCAGAAACTCGGACCCAGTGACTGGCCTGAAGAAAAGGACAATGTGTATTATGTGTGTCTGAGAGAGATGGACTAGTCCCGAAACTTTGAACCAGTAACTAGCCCGTGTGTGTGTAAATAGAAGTGAGAGAGAGACCTATATCAATATACCACCTGTTTTATCTTTCATATACCTACATATATGCTGGTGGCATGGCAGTGCATCGCGACGGCGGGTGTCGGTGAGGGGAGACGGCGCCAGCTGGTCACTCCATCAAGTCCCAGTAGTGGTGGCTTACCTTCCTGCTGCTGCTGCTGTGGGACCAGATCGTCGACTGGCGAATATGCGATGCGAGCGTGCTTTTAAATGATCGCAGACCCCACCAAACACTCGCGCCGGTCAGAGTTGGCGGCGGGGCTGCCTGAACCCATTGCGACGTTTCGCGGTGTATTATTCGGTGGTTCTAGAGTACTATTGTTGTGGCTTTTCATATCACACTTCGGAAAATTTACGCGGGTTTTCCGTACGTTGCGCAACGTGTTTTAATGAAAATTAGTAACTTCGTTACACACCCCCCTTCTTCGGAAAAATATTTATTTATAAATATTTTAAAATTAAACTTAAAACTAAACCTTATCCTAAAATCCCTAACAAAATACAATTCTAAAATAAATAATCATTGTCCAGACTTTTCTAAGCCATTCACATTGCAAACAGACGTATCCGACAGTGGGTTAGGTGCAGCATTGATTCAACATGGGTCTGATGGCGATCATGTAATTGCCTACGCAAATCGCAGTTTAAATGTCAACGAGAAGAAATTTTCCGTCACCGAAAAAGAGTGTTTGGCTATTGTTTGGGGAGTAGAGAAGATGAGGCCGTATCTAGAAGGATACCGTTTTACTGTGGTTACCGATCACCAGTCTCTTCGATGACTTCATTCCATCAAAAGTCCGTCAGGCAAAATAGCGCGATGGAGCATCTATCTCCAACAGTTTGATTTCGAAATAAAATATCAAAAAGGTATTTTAAACCGAGTGGCTGATGCACTGTCCCGAGACCCAGTCAATACTGAAGAATACGAAGAACCCTTCAACCCGATTGTATCTCTCGAGGAATTCACACTGTGCAAATGGTACACCGACAAGAAGACCGCCGTGGAGACTAACCCGTCTGCTTTTCCCGATTATTGCATTAAAGATGGCCGACTTCATCGTCACTTTTGGGATGTGTCCGATCTAACGGAAAACGAGTTGACCGATCCATGGAAAGTTTGTGTCCCAACGTCAGCTCGCAAAGCCGTCCTAGAAGAAAATCACGATCGAGCCACCTCTGGACATCAAGGTATAGCAAAGACAACTGCCCGAATTGCTCGCCGATATTATTGGCCGGGAATGTTCAGAGATATTGCTCAGTATGTCCGAAGCTGTCTCTCCTGTCAACGACACAAATCCTCCCATCAGCAACAACCCGGTAAAATGCAACCCTCGAAAAATGACCATCCTTGGGATACTGTAAGTACCGATTTAGTCGGACCCTTGCCTCGATCGGCCAAAGGGAACAGCTACATTGCTGTTTTTCAAGACCGTTTTGCCAAATGGGTACAATGCCGGGCAATTCGAAAAGCCACTGCCAGGGCTGTTAGTCAAGCATTTTATGAAGACATCATTACTCGCTTTGGTTGTCCACGCACGGTAATATCCAATAATGGAACTCAGTACACCGGACAAGTCTTCAGAGAACTTCTTCGAGATCTGGGTATAAACCACCGACTAACACCACCGTATACACCGCAAGCCAATCCCGTAGAACGCACCATTAAAAACCATTAAAACAAACAATGGTGGCCCAGTTCTGTGAAAGTGACCATAGAAAATGGGATGTGCATCTACCAGATTTAGTCTTCGCCGTAAACACATCCAGACATGATTCAACAGGGTTTTCACCGGCTTTTCTGAACTTCGGACGGGAACTGGATCCCCCTAAACCATTATATAGGATGCCATCAAACACAGATCCCGCCGATACTCTCGAAGTAGACCGGCCTCAGCTCGATCTGCATACCACTCGGCTCCAAAAATTAAGACACCTATGAGCTGGTCCGTGTAAATCTGGGAAGGGCTTTTACCGTCCAGAGTCATCATTATAATCTTCGACACCGAGAATGGAGATGCCACGTGGGAGACCAAGTCTTTAAACGCGAAAATCCGCTTTCGTCGGCTGTAAAAGGATTTGCCGCGAAATTAGCTCCAAAGTTCTCGGGTCCCTTTGCCGTTGTTAAAAAGATTTCACCGTCGTATACGATTTAAAGGATCGGTCGGGTAAAAAACTCCGTCATATTCATATTAAGGATTTAAAACCAGCGTATGACCATGAATAACCGATCTGTTTCTCCCAGAACTATTATGTCGTCTAAATAGGCGAAGCAATAGGGGTCAAGTTCTGGTCCAATAATACGGTCCATGAGACGTTGAACGGTCGCCGGAGCAGAGTGCAGCCCGAACGGCATGACTCGAAATTGAAACAACCCCATCCCGGGAACGGTAAAGGCAATGATGGGTTTACTGTCCTTGGAAAGTGGAACCTGCCAGTACCCTTGTTTTAGATCGATGCTTGAGGTATATCGGGACCTTTGAAGCTTGTCCAGGGTAGCATTTATGTACGGCAGTGGATAGGCATCTTTGCGAGAGACGGCGTTAACTTTTTGGAAATCTATATAGAATCGGGGATTTCCATCTTCCTTGCGAACTATCACTACCGGTGAACTCCATGGACTATTAGAGGGTTCGATGATGCCATCTTCGAGCATGGTTCTAACTTCGGTTTTAACGATCTCTTGCATCCTGGGATTCTGGGGGCGGTATCGTTGTTTGATAGGTTCTGTCTTTTCTAGGTGAATGGTGTGTTCCACTAAAGGAGTGGTTCCTTTAATCCTTTCAAATTTTGGGAGTTCTTGGTTCAGGAACAGTTGGAGCCGTCGGTCTTCTCTTTCGGTAAGAGTCAGCTTCGGTGTTCCTTGGATTTCCCCTATAGGGCTGCACATATCGGGTGAATGCAGTGGCTCATCATTCAGGTACACTTGACTACGGCCTAGATCCAGGTAAAATGAGTGCCGGCCTAAGATGTCCATACCTAGCACTAGGGCTGATGTCAGATTTGGAAAGTGGCAGATGTCTTCGGTTAGCATGGAACTACCAAGTTTTAGGGGTAGTCGGTATGCTTTCGTAATTTTTATGACGCCGCCACTGGCTACTTTTGCACTTGCGACAGGTGGTCGGATTTTTTGGTAACTAGTCAATTGGCATAATTCGGCTATCAGGTCTCCCATGTAAGAATTTGTTGCTCCGGTATCAATAAGAGCATGAAATTCTATATTCTCTATGTAGACTTTGTCATGTGGACGGGTGTCGAAAACGGGTGCAGGTGCTACAGGTGAGTTCGAGGTAGGGAATCGGCGGTGCTGGACTGACCTCGAGACGGTACAGCGCCGGTTTAGTTTTCCGAATTGCGGCATGTATAGTGGCGGGAGAGTACTCCATCTTTTCTACATCTTGAGCAAAACAACTTCGGTGTGCCTTGACAATCACTTCGAAAATGCCCAAGCTCTCCGCATCTTCAACAAATTTCATCTCGAAAGCGGTTTGGGTTTATACGTTGTGATGATCTGATAGGCGGACTTCGAGTACTACTGACCGGTCGTAGCCTGGCTTGTGTTGTGTGAAGTGGGTTTTGATTATGGGTACTGCCGGCGACTGATATCCTGTTGGCCTGTGAAGTACCTCGGATATGGGAGTGTTTTAGTTGCTCCAGGAGTAGCTCGGTTTCCCTGACAATCTGTGAGAAAGACGTATATCGGTGATATCGGTTCTACGTATGTACTATCGGTATTCGGGTAGCAGGTTTCGGTAAAGCCACCTTAATTCCTCTTCCGGTCTTATATATTACCATGCCGGCGTATAAGGGTCTGTAAATCAGTGATATATCGGCTGGAGAGTTCATTAGGTCTTTGAAGGCGACGACTGATTTCAGCTTCCAGGTTGTCGGCATAGTTTAGTGGAAAGTAGAAGGTGCGGAAGTCGGTCAGGAACTCACTCCAGGACTGCCATAGTTGCCGGTTGTTTCTAAACCAAAGAGCGGTTTCTCCTTGCAATAGCTCTGGTAAACAGTGCAACAGGTTATCCATAGCGATATTTTTCGAGGTGCATATTTCCTGTAGCCGCTCTATGAAATCTACAGGATCGGTCCTCCCGTCAAACTGGATGTTCCACTTGTGTACTTTCGGTGGTGAACGTACTGGTGGTATCGGTGCGGGGCGTGATATGTTCGCCGGATGTGAGACAGTTACCGACGGTAAAGACGTCGACGCTGAAGGAGTTCTGGCCTACCATGGTGGAGGTGGTGACGGCGGGAAATTTAAATGGGCCACTCTGGGGGTTCGGTGTCGCTTGACCATCCCGGATGAAACTTATGAGATGCTTCTTAAGTATGTCGGCGGTTCCGGTGGTATCTAAGTGGAACTTGGTTAACCCGGTAATTAGTTCTTCCTTCTTAAGTTGGTAGACCCAGCTCACACGGGTGTCACTAAGGTCGATCTGAGACGAAGTCGTTCGGGTCGGTTCGGCTGAGCTTGCTCCAGTCGTTTCCGTAACGCGTTCTTCAGCTTACTGGGGCATGTTGGATTTCGGTTCAGGTACTGGTTCAGACTCCTAGCTGGGCAGCGGTAGGAGAGCTCCAATCTTCTGGTCGGTACAGGTCGAACTCCTACTCGTCAGCGGTGGGGTTTTTATCGGTACAACCTTCTTTCCAACGGGCCCTCGGTGGACTTCAGAAAGTGCCTGGGTTTGATGTTTGATGTCACGAGATGACTCTTTGTAGCGGCTTCTTTACGTGTGGCTGGTCGGAGAGTTTAGCATCCAATTCTCTTCTCAAGTGGTTCGGATTTTGACGGTTCGGTAAATAAGAACTCTACTGGATGGCTTACTTAAGCTGAATCCGGTCCCTCTGGTGGTGCTGTTCTCAGGTGTTGCTGGTCGGGGTGAACTACTGTTTCCCAGTTGTTGCTGGTTAAAAGGCTCAATGCCTACTGCTGGATTCGGGCTTACAGCTTGCTTTTATATCTTGTATGATTGCCTCGGCTGGTGGGGTTTGCCATAAAGTAGAGGGGGGTAATGCGCGGACACTCGGTTCTGCCATACTATGGAAATTTGCGACTTGGAAGTGGTCTTGACTAGGTTATGATGTGTATCTCCGAAAATAATCGATATTTTGCAAAACTAATATCAAAAACGGAATCAGCGACCCTGATTTAGTTGAAAAAGAGGTGCAACTTATGAAAATCAAAGAAAAATGTTGCGCCTGCGCAGAACGATTTTTGGAGAAATTAGGGGTTATGGGCATTTTTCGGTCTTAAGAACAAGTAGGAACGATAATATATGAAATTTTATTATAACTTCCAGGTCTTTTGAGATAGGGCTCTGAAACATCGAAAAATCGAAAGAGTGGCCTCGAATTAGTATGAGAAGTGGTGTTTCATCCCTTTTTGAAGTGCGCATGCGCAGAACGAATTTTCGAAAAGACGGTCATTTTTGGGCTCTTCTATACGAGGACAACAAAATTTCACCTAAAACTAATTTTTCTCCGGTTTCTGGCGGGTCGGTAGCCAGACAACGGGAGCAGACAGGGGATTACTGCAAGGACTTACCCTAAAACACAAACAAACAAATAAGAGTCCAAAATTGCCTTTTTTGGTCATACACAGAATGGTCCCTGCTCGGGCGCCATTTTGTGACGCTCTTCGGTGCCTCGGTGGTCTTCGGTGAACATCGGTCTGTCGGTTTAACACTTTAAGTATCCGTCGGCTAAATCTCGGGCGCCACCCTTTGGATTTCTGTGGTAAAGAGCCCACAAACGCACACAGGTAGCTTTTAGACAGTGGAGAAAGTAAACCAGAGGTCAATGCGCAAGACAGAGAGAGTATCACTAAAGGTAGACGGGATAGAAAGAGAAATAAAACACCAATATAGAAAACAAAGAAATTATCCTATGTATTGCCTGTTTATAACTATCATACAATATCATAACCTTAGCCTTATAAACTAAATAGAAAACCCTAATGAGTGTGAGAGAGAAAGGGAATGTATGCTTTAGAGGGAGAAAGATTGTTCTACGAGCGCCGCGGTTACATAATTTTCTAGTCCCGAAACTTGTGACCAGTAACTAGCCTGCGTGGGTGAGAGAGACAGACTAGTCCCGAAACTTGTGACCAGTAACTAGCCTGTGTGTATGTGTGAGAGAGACAGGCAGGACAGGCCAGCCCAGAAACTCGGACCCAGTGATTGGCCTGAAGGAAAGGACAATGTGTATTATGTGTGTCTGAGAGAGATGGACTAGTCCCGAAACTTTGAACCAGTAACTAGCCCGTGTGTATGTAAATGGAAGTGAGAGAGAGAGACTATATTAATATACCACCGGTTTTACCTTTCATATACCTACATATATCCTGGTGGCATGGCAGTGCATTGCGACGGCGGGTGTCGGTGAGGGGAGACGGCGCCAGCTGGTCACTCCATTAAGTCCCAGTAGTGGTGGCTTACCTTCCTGCTGCTGCTGCTGTGGGACCGGATCGTCGACTGGCGAATATGCGATGCGAGCGTGCTTTTAAATGATCGCAGACAATGAAAACCCCACCAAACACTCGCGCCGGTCAGAGTTGGCGGTGGGGCTGCCTGAGCCCATTGCGACGTTTCTCGGTGTATTATTCGGTGGTTCTAGAGTACTATTGTTGTGGCTTTTCATATCACACTTCGGAAAATTTACGCCGGTTTTCCGTACTTTGCGCAACGTGTTTTAATGGGTACAGTTTTCGGTCGCATTATTGTGATTAATTACCAGGTTGACAGCTGTGATTCTAATGGTTCGATTCCTTCTAAATCGTTGTCTTCCTCTAAAAATGATAAGGTTTCGTCGTCACTACTTGAAGATCCCAGTGTGATAACTAAATCATCAATAATCGTTTCAATTTTGTCATCTACTTCCCAGTATTTATCTTCAATAGAACGAACATGTTTAACATACGGTTTCCAATTTTCAGCCGATATTGAGTCAAACGCTTCTATTTTATTTAAATCTTTAATTGAAAGTTCAACGGTGTTGCCCTCTATAATATATTTTTTTACTCCTGCCCGTGCAAGTTCAATAGGGTGGAGGTCGCACATGTATGGAGGCAGCCTTAAAGGTGTATGACCGAGGTTACGTAAAAGACCGTCAATTTTATACTTCTTTTCTCTAGGCTTGTTGGCTGATATTACTTCATATAATTGATATTTTCTCAAATGCTCGAAATGTATAGGCGCCACTGGATTTTCCGTACCGCTTAGCTGGCGCACTTTATAGGTGAAGCGGCAAACTATTACAACAAATAAAATAACATACAATTTATTTGCGTACACAAATTTCACTTTACCGCTTGCTTAAGACTATGAACCTTTATTTTAAGGACCGCCCGGTTTTCTTTCGTGTCCCGCACCATAACAGCCGCGATGCCCATGCGACGACTTGATTTCGACCATCAACAATTTAAAACAACTGTGCTCCTAGCCCGTTATCGCTTGCGTCGGTCGCTAAACAATACGGTAAGTCGTCTCTCGGATGATACAATAAAGTTGCCCTTGCTAATTTTTCTTTCATTGACTGAAAAGCATTTTGTTCTAAATCAGTCCAATGCCATTTCGTTTTCGAACGTAACAAGTTTGTTAAAGGAGCAGTCGTTTCAGCGAAATGTTCACCAAACGTTCTATCAAAATTTGCAAGGCCTAAAAAACTCTGCACTTCTTTTCGGTTAACCGTTGCGCGAAAATCGTTTAGTTTTGTATTCTTTTCGGATCCGGACAGTAGCCCTTTTCGTTTAGGATGTAGTCCAAGAATGGCACTTCTTTTCGAAAAAAATTATATTTTTTCCACTTTATAGTAAAGCTGTTTTGCTTTAATTTTTTAATACTTTATTTAAATGCTCAATATGATCCTCCACGCTCTGGGAAATTATTAATAAATCATCAATGTATTTTATTAAAAAGTGGTCAAACTCAGTGCCGAAAACTTTGGACACACATCTAGAAAACGCACTTACACTTGAAGACAGCCCAAACGGTACTGTTTTAAAACAATGCGTTTTGCCATCAAACTTAAAACTGGTATATTTACATGAATCCCGTGTTAGAGGAATCTGGTAATAGCCGCTCGTGAAATCTAGCGAAGACATAACCACAACATTTCGAATTGAGTGCATGATCTCTTCGATCGGTCGCGGGGTGTAATATTCTTTTATCATTATGCTATTTTAATACTTTGCATCTAAACAAAGATCTCGCGATGTTTTACTAAGAGTTCATAAAATGTATTTCGTTGCTTTTGGTTTAAATCACAGTTTATTATGAGTTTTTTGAATTCGGTTAATAAGCTATCATTATTTTGAAGTTGCAATTTGACATGATCTACGACCAAACTAATAGGTCTCTTAGTTGACACCGCTGTTATTTTTATCTCTTCCTCGCATTTGTACGAATGAGGTCAGGTTCTGGGAGTTTTATTATTATTTTTAATTAAAATTAAATTCACATTTAACTTTATTTGAGCCTTTACCATGCGCAACCAATCCATCCCTATTATTACCCGATAAGCTAGATCTGGGATTAGTAAAAACTCGTGCACATAGTCAATTTTTAAAATCCTGAAATTTAATAAGATTTGTTTTTTTTATACGCCCATGTTTTGCTTTAAAGGCGCCAGATACGCGGACGCTTGTACACGGGCAACAAGGAATTACCTCGCGAAAAGTTTCCAACTGATTACTAACCTCGTCGCTTATAGCACAAATCATACCTCCCGTGTCGATAAGAGCCGGAAAATGTAACCTGTAAAACCGGACATCAATAACCGGCGGATTTGACATTTTTTATTCGTGGTTAAACTCACATCCGGTTAATAGATCCTCTTTTACATTATTTAAGTAAGACGTGGCGTTTTTTATTTCGTTCCCCACAACTGGGCCTAGAAGCTGTGGGGAATTTCCCCATTTTCCGAACACGGTACTTCTGATTCTTCCCCCGTACACTTGTCGATTTCATCCACATTCAGGATTCGGATTTATTGTCGTGTGAAGGATACGTTCTGCGAACGTTGTATTTTTCATCATTATTGCACTGACGGTCTGACTTTTGAAAACCCGAGTTCTTATTTACAAAGTTGCTTCTATTAACATTTGACGCGTCTTCCCTTGTCCTAAAATAATAATCTGATTGTCTTAACCGTTCCATGGCGCCTGTTAAATTAGTGACGCCAACCAAAACTGCCTTATAGCGAGCAGATTGTAATTTTTATTTAGTTTTACCTTTAATTGTATTGTTTCTGACCAAAATTGGTCCAAAAATGCCTGTTTGAACGTTTGAAAATTTAAAAAATCTTGCAAATATGCCTGCTGTCATAACGCGGCTTCTCCTCTAAATTGCGTTGCCAATAAAAACTTAAAATGATCGAATGGGATATTATTAAGTTGGTAAAAATATTCTACTTGGTTTAAAAATTTCATCGGATTTATATTTTGGCCATCAAAAATAGGCAGTTGTTTTTTTAGATCTAAAATATTAGTTTGTTGTCCCGCGTTTTCCCTTGTTGTGGTATTAGGTTGTTGCCGTACATTTTTTACAGTATTTAATACATTTCTAAATAAATTTACTAGCTCATTTTCAATAACACTATTATCAATTCTATGACTATTATAATTAATATTATTACTATATTGTACATTAGGCTGTAAATCTGGTATAAACGAATCATTTCGAAAACCTTTACTCTGTTGCACTGTGTGCGTTTTTTTAGAGCGTGGAAATTGTAAATAAGAATTATAATTATTATTCCTAAACATCTTACAATCTAAATTACTAGCATTGTTACCTAAGCTATTTCCATCAACCTGCTCAATTGGTCTAGTTTAATTTTGCAGCTCATCTGCATTCTTTTTTGAATTTGAAAAATTTAAATATTGATTTTTTTCACTAAACAATACATTATTTTGTTGATCCTCTGAATTTTCTTGAATATTTATTATTTCTGAATGCCTTTTTTCGTTATGCACTGCGTGCAAATTTTGTTTTGGCTTTCAAAAATTAAACGATGGGTCCTTATTACTAATTTGAACTTCATTTTGTGAATTACCCAAATTAAAACGAGCATTATATAGTTCAAACTGCCTCTTTTGATTTTGCACTGCGTGCACATTTTTTACATGAGTTTTAAACAATTTTGTTGGTTTCAAACCGCTTCAAGATACATTAGTGTTCTCCCCTATTTTTTTATTATTTTGGATCGGGTTCGGCAACGACATTGATGAGTAAAATTCACTCCTACCTTGAATGTTCCTTGGTGTCCTGTACCTTGTTTCACTATTCTGCCTCTTCGCTGATATCTCACCTCTTCAGGTTGCTGGGTTCCTTTAGGAGAGTGTTGCAAACCCATCATTTCTTCTGCCTAACGTCGGGTGCCAAGATGTAGGGGGTTCAATCAGAAGAAAACAAAAAACTCTGGCTGGAGGTGAGTATTTATTTCGTGTGGTTTCAGGCTCAGAAAATTCTAGAAATAACAGTTCAAAAAATTAGCCAACATGTCACAACGTATTAAATTTATACAGCTATTTTTAATTATAATTTACCTATTTAGATATTCTGGAACAGGAAAATTATTGAAAAGCAATCATTTCCTGAACCACGCCAACAGGTTACAAGAATATTTAAGCGTTTACCTATCTCAATAAGGCGTCGTAGAAAGAAAGACGATAGCCTTACTCCCGTTATTGCTCGGGCCGAGATCGATCGCTATTGTTGCGTTTTTTTTAACAAATTCTACAGTCCGAAAAAATACTACACATATACGATGGTCAAACTTTTGCGTTACAACCATATTCACTCAAACTAACAATAATTTAAAACCAAATGGTTTATGAAAGAAACATGGTCTGTACGTTACCTTAACTTTATCATCATCCCAATAACCAAAAAAGAAGTGTCGTAATTGGTCTAACTGATCGTGCTATAGCTCTCACGTCACCCGAATATCGCCCCGAAACTCTCCAAAAAGTAATAAATGCCTTAAAGTCTAACAAAAGGTTTATCAAAAAAATAATTAAACAAAGAACCCACAAATATTATAACCAAACTAATCAATTAAAACAAGATAACTTAAAAAAAATATGTAGCAATACCTTACACAAATCAGTTATCAGAAAAAATAAAGTACATTTTAGGAAAACATAATATAATTGCATGTGACAAAGTACGCAACTTGATTGGTTCTTTGTTTACTACACTAAAAAGTAAAGAACGAAAAAATAAAAAATTTAATCTAATCTACTCAGTACCCTGTTTAAACTGTACAGCAAAATATATAGGCATGACCACTCAACTATTAGAGAATAGGTTGAAGGGACACAAGTATACAAAAAATGCATCGACAGCCTTACACAAACACGAAAAAACAGAAAAACATGAATTTGATTACGCCATTACCAAAATATTAGATACCGACAATAAATATCGTAAACTTATTATAAATAATATTATAAAAAAATTAAAAAAAACGCTGTTAATGACAATCAAGACGTAAAAAATCTAAGCCAAATTTACCGTAATTTATCACCATTACCTATATTTATTAATTTACAATAGATTAAAATCGTTCTCGAATTACCGATTCTACCTTGACTAAGCCTTATAAAAAAAAAAGAAAAAATATATTCCTCAAGTGTTGATTTTTAAACAAACTAGTTGGCAAGCAGATTAGCAACCGACAAGTAAACAATAAACATTTTTCGAGGTATGTACCAATTTATGTTCCGGTTTTTGTCCCATTTTTGTTTAAATTTTAAAATGTATTGTCCTTTTTTATTCTAGATCTACGATATTTTAAATGAAAGTTTTATATCAATGTTAACCATTTGTAATATTTTAAAATTATTTTAGGTTTAACATGTAATTCAAAATGTGGAAAAAACTTAAATAATAAATAAGATCTTTTGAAAAAGCCTACTAAGATGGAGAACGTCAAGGAAATAGCAAGTTTCATTATAAAACATAAACCTGTACCCAAGAAAACTAAACACTGTATTATAATATTTAAGGTTTAATAAAGAAAGAAAATTGTATTCTATATATATGTTACGGGTGGTTTTTCACAACTCGCTTTTTAAAAAAAGTTATTTATTACTTAAAATTGTTACATAGGGTGAGGATCTATAGATCCCACCAAAAAGTACTTAGAATATTATATAAACTTAAAAGAATGAATAGTGAGTAAAAACTGACGCTGCTAGGCCGGGTCTTCAATTTATATGTTCCTGAATCACGAGAATGTTCTACTGAATTCCGATGACGACGTGTCAGGTGCTGTTTACTGGTAACGTAATATTACATCATCTGTGCTGAGTCTGCTAGACGTGCGGCTCCATTACCGTTTATCTCGTCTGGGAACGTAACTTGATATCTTGGCAAACAAGGACATCTTAAGACGCAATTGGCTTGAAGTTGATATTGGATAAAAACTCATATAACACATATATATATATATATATATATATATATATATATATATATATATATAATAATTTAGAAATACATAGATCTGATTAAAATATCGCGATTTAGCCATACTTGCCTTAGTCCAAAAGTTAATATTAAGAAAGATACAAAGTGATTAAGTTAAAATTTTATTTTCGATTTTTTAAAATAATATCCCTGGTTTTTGAAATATTAAACTGAAAATTGGTGATAACGGATTTTAATAGCCAGTAATAATAATAAGCCTTAAATTTTAATGTAACTTGCTACGTGCGCTACTTTTCGCTATTAACTTTTTTATATACATATATTTATATATACATATACAGGGTTATTCACGCAACCCGTTCATTAAAAGTTTTTGATGATGCCATTTAGATAAAAATTTCAAATTTTGGGATTAAGGTAAGGTCAAGGGGTACTTCTTTTTTGAAATATTTTCAACTTCCTGTCGCTTCCGGTTTAACCGGAAGTTGGTATCAACTTGCTTATTTTAAATGGAATACCCTGTATTTTATGATATTTTTTTGATTCTACGAAGAATTTTAATGCTATTTTATGTAGCATGTCCTATACCTAGGTTCAAGCGTTCTTAAGATACTTGACCTTGAACCGAAAATGAGCCTTAGGGGTACCAAATTTTAAAATCTCATATTTTTGTAAGTTTTGAAGATACAATCTTCATATTTTGCAGACGATCGGTAAATAGTCTTAGGTTTCTATTTTTTTCATTGAATTTGTCTATTTTTATACAGGGTGTCCTAAATTCAGCGGCAAACATTCACCTTTTCAAAGCCGCTAAAGTCCGTTTTTTAAATGGGACACCCTATAACTTTATGCACTATCAAATGCAGAATTTAATTTTCTATCGAACTGTATTAAGGTTCCCTATACCTATTCGTAACCATTTTCGAAATAATCAGGTTTTTATTAAACTATCATATGTACTTGCTAAATGCTTACACCTTCCCGTAGTAAGCCATGGAAAAACAATTGTTGTGCTTTTCTATTCAACATGACAGCTGATTTGAAACTTTTAAATTAAAATAAAATAACACTCTAAAGCTGATATTCTCAATTTATTTTATATTCGCGGAGAATGTTAAATGTTGTGAATGTGAATGTTTAAATGAATTAAATGAATGAAAATATTGGAGAGAACGTGCCATGTTTTTAATGAAAAACATCCTCATTTATCGCCAATGAACAAGAGAAAATTGAAGAGGATTGAAACAAAATTTTTTCGTTTCGGAAAAGTTAAAGTTATAAAAAATTTAATAAATTGTTTACATTATTTTTAACCATATCTACTAAGTTCGAGACTGTTCTAAACTTGTTTTAGTGAACTTAAAAATTATAGCAATCTAACAATCAACAATAAATAATTAAAAAATAAAAATGAATTATAACAAATGTTCTATATGCTGTCCGTTCATTTGAAGACACATTTCAATTCTTCTTTGTACAGTTGCTGTGGCCCGTTGAATTTGTCCGTTTTCTAATTCGGCAAAAGCTGTTCGTATCCTGTCCAGTAAATCTTGTTGGTTATTTACTGGGGAAGCATAGACTTTACTTTTGATAAATCTCCATAAATAAAAGTCTAGGGGTGTTAAATCAGACGATGGCGGGGGCCATTTCCAAGGGCCATTGGGACCAATCCAGCAATCTTCAAAAATTCGAGATAATTGGAGATAAACTGCAGCGGAATTATGTGCTGGTGCCCCATCTAATTGATACCAATAATTTTGCAGCTCACCAATAGGAATTTCCTCTATAAATTCAGAAACCGTTCCTCGTAGAATTTCCAAATACTTATCACTGTTTAAATTGTCTTCATAAATACAGTACCGCACCTGATCATTTAATACTATACCGAAAACATTGAAGCTAAAACTCTCTTGAGAACGCGTTTCGCGTAAAGCGTGCGGATTTTCTGCTGCCCAGAAATGTTCGTTTCTTCTATTTGTTATTCCTTGAGGGTTGAATGAGGGTCCTTTTGAATTTTCAAAAACATGAATTCGCAAAATTCTACTCGTCGGACGTCATCACCAGGTCTCAAGGCTTGCACGTTTTGGAAGGAATAAGGGTGCATATGATGTTCGCTCAAGATTCTTTGGACAGATGAAGAAGAAATTCCCAAATCGTTTTCTGCAAACTTTATTGAACTTTGCGGGTTTGCGTGGAAATAAGCTAATGTGTCTATTACGTTATCCTCGGCATTTGTCACTGGTTTCGGAACATTTTTTGTAACTTTAACCTTGCCAAAACGCAAAAAGTTCGTTTCAATCCTCTTGAATTTTGACTTGTTCATTGGCGGCAAATCAGGGTGGCGTTCATTAAACACACGACACGTTCTCTCCAAAATTTTATAACATTCTCCATGAATATAAAATAGATTGAGAATATCAGCGGTTGAGTATTCTTCCATTTCGATTTAGAAGATTTAGTTTATCACTGACAGCTTTCGATAAATAACGCATACTAATCATCTGTCATATTGGATATTGGATCTCAATTGTTTTTCCATGGCTCACCATTGGAACATGTAAACATTTAAGCAAATACATACGATATTTTTATAAAACCCAATTATTTCGAAAATGGTTACGAATAGGTATAGGGAACCTTAATACAGTTCGATAGAAAATGAAATTCTACATTTGATAGTGCATAAAGTTATAGGGTGTCCCATTTAAAAAAACGGACTTTAGCGGATTTGAAAATGTGAATGTTTGCCGCTGAATTTACGACACTCTGTATAAAAACAGACAAATTCAAGATTATATCTTCAAAACTTACAAAAATATGAGATTTTAAAATTTGGTACCCCGAAGGCTCATTTTTGGTTCAAGGTCAAATATCTTAAGAATGCTTGAACCTAGGTATAGGACATGTTACAAAAATAGCATTAAAATTCTCCGTAGAATCCAGAAATATCATAAAATACAGGGTGTTTCATTTAAAATAAGCAAGTTGATACCAACTTCCGGTTAAACCGGAAGTGACAGGAAGTTGAAAATATTTCAAAAAAGAAGTACCCCTTGACCTTACCTTAATCCCAAAATTTGAAATTTTTATCTAAATGGCATCATCAAAAACTTTTAATGAGCGGGTTGCGTGATATATATATATATATATATATATATATATATATATATATATATATATATATATATATATATATATATATATATATATATATATATATATATATATATATATATATATATATATATATATATATATATATATATATATATATATATATATATATATATATATATATATATATATATATATATATATATATATATATATATATATATATATATATATATATATATATATATATATATATATATATATATATATATATATATATATATATATATATATATATATATATATATATATATATATATATATATATATATATATATATATATATATATATATATATATATATATATATATATATATATATATATATATATATATATATATATATATATATATATATATATATATATATATATATATATATATATATATATATATATATATATATATATATATATATATATATATATATATATATATATATATATATATATATATATATATATATATATATATATATATATATATATATATATATATATATATATATATATATATATATATATATTATATACATATATACTATATACATGTATACTATAAACATACCTAGAAAAGCAGGACGTCGATTGTCAAGTCTGGAGGTCGTTGCTCTGAATGAAACTAATAAAATTAAAAGGTGTTTTCCAGGAACTAACTTACCTTTCTACCGACACCATGACGCCCGATTTATCATGAAACAATAAGTGGACAACACAAAGTGCGGTGTGTAGGTCGTGGCCGACGAGATATCTGGAAAGACATAATAACGTTGGAAGAGTTGTCCATCAACTGCTAGGACTTAAGTGGGGAGTTAACCTGATTTCTTACCACACCATAAATTCACGCCACAACTCGTTATCGAGAAAGACAAGCCTATGATATATTGGGACATCCCCATGGCTACTCATAGAGTGATGCAGTATAATAACATAATTTTTTCGGAATGTCAGAAATCATTTAAATGTATCATATCTGAGAAAATGAATAGGTCGGCGAGTCCCCATGGAACGCCAGACCTTACAGCTGTCGACTTTCTTCTATGGACCTACATTTAAACGAAGGTGTTTAATATATTTGGTGGAAAAAGGTGAAACACGAATGCACCTTTCGTAAAACTAACCTTCATTTAATTGATCCTAATTTGAAAACTAGAACAGTAATTTTATATTCCTTTTCTTGAACCTTACAATTTATAAATATCAAGTACTTTCTTGGGATTAGGTTCGTGGATTGAAACAAAAAAACTTTAATTGACGTTACACCTATCCATTTCAGGCTTTTTCAAAATATTTATTTTTGTACATGTGAAAATTAACTACAGGAAGTCTATATACGCAAGTTAATTAATATTTAGGTATAACGGCACGCATTAAAATTATAAAAAAATATAGTTAGAATAGTACAGTACATACCTTGAGAAAGATGTTATTTTGTCTTGCTTGGCAGTGCGGAGGTAAGTGATACACTGATTAAAGAATTCTATTGTTTTATATATATATATATATATATATATATATATATATATATATATATATATATTATTTAATTGTTTTGATTATATTTTCATTGTGGACACTATTGGTCGATACGGGTTGTTTTAAAAGTATTTGTGTGAGTCTGACAGTATACAGTATGTATTTATGATTAATGGAGGTAGTTTATAACAATTGAAATAAATTATATGTGATATATTTGGATGAGATTATCAATCGTTTACTGTATGTTTTTCTTTTTGTATCTCGACCATTTCTTTATGTTAGTTTATGGTAATGTTGTTCTTTTGATAAGACCGCTGTACCCGAAAAATCAAATTCATGTTCCATATCTCTTTTGGGTTTATGTAGTGCTGTGGAAGCGTAAATATACATTATGCCCATTTGGTCTATTTGATAGGTATTGTGTGATCATGCCTATATATTTTTTGGGGCAGTTTAGGCAGGGAATGCTGTAAACTACGTTTGATTGTTTTTTTATTGGTGTATGACTTTTTAGTGGTGTATATAAAGATTTAAGGGTATTGTTAGATTTGTGGCATACGGTTATATCGTGTTTACCGAGAATGTGTTTAATCTTTTCAGAAAGGCCTTCAGTGTATGGCAAAGATATGTATGCAGTGGTTTTATTGTTGTCGCGATTATTTACAATATGTTTTGTGCCTTTGTATTATGGATTTTTTAAGAGAGTGTTTTTAACTTTATTAAAAATGTCAACTAGGTATATAGGTGATGTTAGTGTTAGTGCACGATCAACTTATCCTATCATTGCGGACATTTTGGGTGACTGGAATTATAATTAAGGTAGCGGGAGGACCAGGTTTTTTTGGTGTACCTCTTAGTTTTAATGCCATTTGTTTTGTGGTCTCTTATTAATGTTAAATCTAAAAAGTTTATAGCGCCATCATTTTCTATTTCTGAAATAAATTGCAATTTTGGATGAAGATTGTTAAAGATGGAGACAATTAAAATTTTTTTGTTTCAATCCACGAAGCTAATCCCAAGAGCGTACTTGATATTTATATAAGTTATGGGACACCTTATCCGTGTTATTATAATAACCTTCATCGTTCTCACGTAGGCAAGCTAACCTTGAACCAGGGAGCAAGCACCATCAGCGTTTTCCGTCGCCGAGGTACCTTTTGCGTGTGAACCAAGTAGGTTAGTTTAGAATCAGATCTCGAACTGTTAAGATTAAAAATTGTTTTTTAAAAACGGGTGTTACAGAATTTAACATTTAAGTGGCGCAGTCGGTAGGATTGGTCAAAACGGCATTAAGGGACATAATACCGGTTTGTTTTAAAAATTAAAAGACCAATCGAAAATTCGGACATTTTTTGAATACTATCGCGGTGTATAAAAAACTGTCTAAGTTGGTGAAACAAGTGTCCAGCTAGGCGCAAGGGATAAGTAACCTAGTGAGAAGAGCCCCTGGATGAAAATCAGTGCTTTTGGATTATTTCATGGAGATTTTGATGCTAACACTCTAAGTGCTCTATATGTCTTATAGAGGCCCCCTCTTGAATCGCCCAAGAAAAAGTAGATCACGTTCGAGCTCTCCAATTACAAAAAATGTTCTGCTTGCTTATTCACGCATATGCGGATAAAAGAGATTTATTCACATTAGCTCTTGAATTGGCAGACTATTAGCAACTACAAAACGAATCTGCTTTCGAATTTTATTCAAGAATTCAACAAATACTTAATTTAATTTGTTCTTATATTACAACACACAGCGCAAATAATGCATGTTTGATACTTAAAGAACACTATAATGCGTTAGCTTTAAGAGTATTACTTAGAGGCCTCAAAGATCCCATTGACTCCTTAATGAGAACCAAAAGTCCGCATAATCTGAATGAAGCTCTTGGCATGTTAACGAACGATTTTCAATTAGAATCATGTCAAAATAAAAACAAAGCGCCAGATAAACCATCTGCAAGTTTTTAAAATAAGAATAATAATAATTCCCACACACAAATTGTGCGAAGAAATTATCCGTTTCAATTAGTTCATTTTAACAATCAAGGCAATGTTGCTCATTTCAGTCGCAATAACCAAAACTTATTTAGGTCAAAATAATTTTACCTCTATACCAGGTCCAAGTGTGCCTGTTAACAATCAAAATGTTTTCGGTGGAAACCAAAATAAGAATTTAAATTTACCTAAACCCACACCCATCAACAATAAATACTTTCAGGCCAAATCAAAGCAATCAAAATTTTAGACAACTCAATCACAATTTAGGCCTAATTACGTGGTCGAAGAATTGTATAATATCGAAGACCAACCAGCGGAATATTCAGAAGAGTATTTAGAGGACGAAAATACTGAACTAATTGATCAGTTTTTTCACCCATCAGCCTCGGAAACAAATATACCGGAAATAACGGAAATTGTGGAGAACCACAACCCCCAAAATTCGAACTAACGAACCTTTATCTAAACGAGAGCAAACTACCGTTTATTATTTTCCCAGAAAACAACTTAAAAGTTTTAATCGATACGGGAAGTACAAAATGTTTTATACGACCTGAAGTTGCTCAAATATATTATAAAAATTCAATAAAAAAGGATCCATTTAAAATTTTTACAGCACACGGTACCTCTATAGAAAACTTTAGCGCTGTTATACCTTGCTCAAAAATATTCGGGAAAAATAAAGTGTTTAAAATTTTATCTGTTTAATTTTCATAGGCAATTTGATTGTCTATTAGGAATAGATAATTTAAAATTATTAAATGCTAACATTGTTCTCGACAAAAATATACTAATTACCCCTGAAAGTCAGACAAATATATTGTATCACGAAAGTAGGAACGTTTTCTCTAATAACATCACATTACAACCTCGCTGTGAGCAAGTAGTTAAGATAAGAGTAAATAACATTGAAAACGGTGACGTTATTATACCATATATGAAAACATGTGGAGTAGAAATACCGGAATGCGTGACGCAATATGTACTATTTTAAATCCCTCGGAAAATTTAAAAAAACTTGAAGTTTTAGAACCAATCGATGTTATTGATTTTAATCAATTTGAATGTAGGGATTTAAATCAATATTACACGGAAAAATTTAGGTTCGATATTTCAAAAAGTTTGGACTGAACACATGAATCCTGAAGAGCGTTCAGATGTCTTAAACCTAGTTAAAGAATATTCTGACATCTTTCATATCGAAGGAAGTCAATTGACCTTTTAGTAACGAAGTCAAACATTCTATTAAGACTAAATACGAAATACCGGTATATACAAAATCGTACAGATACCCTAAAATACACAAAAAAGAAGTGTATAAGCAGATTCAGGATATGTTAGACCAAATTATCATAAGACCTTCTAATTCACCCTGGTAATCACCGATTTGGGTAGTTCCCAAAAAAATGAATGCATCAGAAAACCGGAAATGGCGTATTGTGGTAGATTATCGTAAATTGAACGATAAAACGATAGGAGATCGATATCCGCTACCAAAAATTGCCGATTTACTCGATAAATTAATGGAGTAATGGACAACATCTTAAGAGGTGTTCAAAATGAAAGATGTTTAGTATATCTCGATGATATAATATTCTCTACTAGCTACAAGAACACATTCTAAGGCTTAGAGAGGTATTTGAACGCCTAAGAACTGTAAGGTTTAAAATACAGCTAGACAAGTCAGAATTTCTTAGGAAGGAAGTGGCATATTTGGGACATATCGTAACACCGGAAGGAATAAAACCAAACCCTGATAAAATACACGCTGTACAAAATACCCAATACCCAAAAATCCTAAAGAATTAAAAGGCTTTCTCGGTCTATTAGGCTACTACAGAAAATTCGTTAAAGATTTCGCAAAACCCACTAAACCATTAACACAACAGTTAAAGAAGGACGCTATTATTGATGTAAGAGACCCCGATTATATCGGCTGTTTTGAATTATGTAAATAACTATTATCTAATGAACCCATATTAAAATATCCTAATTTTGAAGAATTGTTTTTTTTTCAAAGTCAAAGTCAAAGTAAGCTTTATTGTTTAAAGAAAAAATCTTGTTAACAAAGCTGTAAAAAAATGTGTAAAATTTAGCCTAGTTATACCCATAAAATATAAATAAATAATATAAAAAATAAATACATGCACATATACATACATATACAATATATACAGGGTTATTCACGCAACCCGTTTATTAAAAGTTTTTGATGATGTCATTTAGATACAAATTTCAAATTTTGGAATTAAGGTAAGGTCAAGAGGTACTTCTTTTTTGAAATATTTGCAACTTCCTGTCACTTCCGGTTTAACCGGAAGTTGGTATCAACTTGCTTATTTTAAATGGAACACCCTGTATTTTATGAGGTATTATTCTGATATTTTTGGATTCTACGGAGAATTTTAATGCTATTTTATGCAGTATGTCCTATACCTAGGTTCAAGCGTTCTTAAGATACTTGACCTTGAATCAAAAATGAGCCTTCGGGGTACCAAATTTTAAAATCTCATATTTTTATAAGTTTTGAAGATATAATCTTCATATTTTGCAGACAATCGGTAAATAATCTAGGTTTCTATTTTTTTTATTGAATTTGTCTATTTTTATACAGGGTGTCCTAAATTCAGCGGCAAACATTCACATTTTCAAAGACGCTAAAGTCCGTTTTTTTAAATGGGACACCCTATAACTTTATGCACTATCAAATGTAGAATTTAATTTTCTATCGAACTGTATTAAGGTTCCCTCTACCCATTCGTAACCATTTTCGAAATAATCAGGTTTTTATTAAACCTTCCCGTAGTAAGCCATGGAAAAACAATTGTTGTGCTTTTCTATTCAACATGACAGCTGATTTGAAACTTTTAAATTAAAATAAAATAACACTTAAAAGCTGATATTCTCAATTTATTTTATATTCGCGGAGAATGTTACAAAATATTGGAGAGATCGCCAATGAACAAAAGAAAATTGAAGAGGATTGAAACGAAATTTTTTCGTTTCGGAAAAGTTAAAGTTATAAAAAATGTAATAAATTGTTTATATTATTTTTAACCATATCTACTAAGTTCGAGACTGTTCTAAACTTGTTTTAGTGAACTTAAAAATTATAGCAATCTAACAATCATCAATAAATAAATAAAATAATAAAATTGAATTATAACAAATGTTCTATATGCTGTCCGTTCATTTGAAGACACATTTCAATTCTTCTTTGTACAGTTGCTGTGGCCGTTGAATTTGTCCGTTTTCTAATTCGGCAAAAGCTGTTCGTATCCTGTCCAGTAAATCTTGTTGGTTATTTACTGGGGAAGCATAGACTTTACCTTTGATAAATCCCCATAAATAAAAGTCTAGGGGTGTTAAATCAGGCGATCGCGGGGGCCATCTCCAAGGGCCATTGGGACCATCCAGCGATATTCAAAAATTCGAGATAATTGGAGATAAACTGCAGCGGAATTATGTGCTGGTGCCCCATCTAATTGATACCAATAATTTTGCAGCTCACCAATAGGAATTTCTTCTATAAATTCAGAAACCGTCCCTCGTAGAATTTCCATGTTGTTTAAATTATCTGCATAAATACAGTACCGCACTTGATTATTTAATACTATACCGAAAACATTGAAGCTAAACCTTTCTTGAGAACGCGTTTCGCGTAAAGCGTGCGGATTTTCTGCTGCCCAGAAATGTTCGTTTCTTCTCTTTGTTATTCCTTCTCTAGAAAATTTCGCTTCATCGGTCCAAAATATTTTTGAAAAGAATTGAGGGTCCTCTTGAATTTTCAAAAACATGAATTCGCGATATTCTACTCGTCGGACGTCATCACCAGGTCTCAAGGCTTGCACGTTTTGGAAGGAATAAGGGTGCATATTATGTTCGCTAAAGATTCTTTGGTCAGATGAAGAAGAAATTCCCAAATCGTTTTCTGCAGACGGTATTGAACTTTGCGAGTTTGCGTGGAAATAAGCTAATGTGTTTATTACGTTATCCTCGGCATTTGTCACTGGTTTCGGAACATTTTTTGTAACTTTAACCTTGCCAAAACGCAAAAAGTTCGTTTCAATCCTCTTGAATTTTGACTTGTTCATTGGCGGCAAATCAGGGTGCGTTCATTATACACACGACACGTTCTCTCCAAAATTTTATAACATTCTCCATAAATATAAAATAGATTGAGAATATCAGCGTTTGAGTATTCTTCCATTTCGATTTAGAATATTTAGTTTATCACTGACAGCTTTCGATAAATAACGCATACTAATCATCTGTCATATTGGATATTGGATCTAAATTGTTTTTTCATGGCTCACCATTAGAACATGTAAACATTTAAGCAAATACATACGATATTTTTATAAAACCCAATTATTTCGAAAATGGTTACGAATAGGTATAGGGAACCTTAAGGTTCCCTATAAAACTATAACTTTATGCACTATCAAATGTAGAATTTCATTTTCTATCGGACTGTATTAATACAGTCGATAGAAAATGAAATTCTACATTTGATAGTGCATAAAGTTATAGTGTGTCCCATTTAAAAAAACGGACTTTAGCGGCTTTGAAAATGTGAATGTTTGCCGCTGAATTTAGGACAACCTGTATAAAAATAGACAAATTCAATAAAAAAATAGAAACCTAAGATTATTTACCGATCGTCTGCAAAATATGAATATTATATCTTCAAAACTTAGAAAAATATGAGATTTTAAAATTTGGTACCCCGAAGGCTCATTTTCGGTTTAAGGTCAAATATCTTAAGAACGCTTGAACCTAGGTATAGGACATGCTACATAAAATAGCATTAAAATTCTCCGTAGAATCCAAAAATATCATAAAATACAGGGTGTTCCATTTAAAATAAGCAAGTTGATACCAACTTCCGGTTAAACCGGAAGTGACAGGAAGTTGAAAATATTTAAAAAAGAAGTACCCCTTGACCTTACCTTAATCCTAAAATTTGAAATTTTTATCTAAATGGCATCATCAAAAACTTTTCATGAACGGGTTGCGTGAAAAACCCTTTTTACATACATACATATATATATATATATATATATATATATATATATATATATGTATGTATGTATGTATATATATATATATATATATATATATATATATATATATGTATGTATATATATATATATATATATATATATATATATATATATATATATATATATATATACACACACATGCGCATGCATACACACATACACACGCATACATACATACACACATACATAGATAAATATAAATATACTATTACATTTAATTTAACTACTAAGTTAATTCCTTAAAATAAAATAAAAGTCAAAGGTATAAAAACAAATGAAATATTAACAGTTGAGTTGACTGACATAACATAGGAACATAATGTTAAAGGCAATAGGAAATTAAGGGATAAACAAATAAATATTTCAACACCACAAGTCGCTAGTTAAACCCGTTTCGAAAGAAATCGTCAACGTCATAAAATAGTCGCGTAATAAGAAGCGACTTTATTTGTCGCGTAATAAGAAGCGACTTTATTTTTTTTAAACGCCCTCTCACTTTGTTCTTGTCTCAAATCTAGAGGCAGATGATTAAAAATTCTCTTACTATTATAAATAATTGAATTTAGGGCTTGAGCAGACGAAGGAATAGGAAGAGAAATAATATGTGAAGAACGCGTATTGTGTACAGAGTTACCGTAAATTATATCTTTAAATTTCTTGTGTATCATACAAGCAGATTCCAAAATAAAAGTGCAAGGCAACGTAAGAATTCTCTTAGAAATAAATAGTGGTCGACAAGAGTCACTCTAGCCTTACACATGTATCGAACCGCTCTTTTCTGTAGGATAAAAATTGAGTTGAAGAGTTGCCTTGAACAGGTTCCCCAAAATCAAATTCCGTACTTAAGGTAAGAGTCGATTAAAGCAAAGTATGCGTTTCTAGATATGGCATAATCTAGCTCGTTACTAATCACTCCCAATGCATAGCAATTGGAAGGCAATTTTTTGCTTAACTTTTCAATGTGACTCTCGCATTTTAACCTTTTATCGATATAAATACCCAGATATTTATTTTCTGTGAGACATTTCAACGGAGAGTTATCAACGGATACTTCATTAAAGTCACATTTAAACGACATTACACAAGTTTTGTTTGTATTTAATATAGGATTGTTCGCGTCACACCACCTCTTTATGGTAAGTAGGTCTCTATTTACCAAAACATTCAAAACAGTCACATTACTACTATGCCAGAGGACAGTGGTATCATCAGCAAACAGAATAAACGTACCCAATATTTTTACCGATGACATGTCATTGATATATAATAGAAAGAGTATGGGACCCAAAACTGAGCTCTGAGGTACCCCATACTCAACTCTAAGACCATCCGATGTTTTACTATTGAAACAAACACTTTATTGTCTCCCAGTTAGATACGATCTAAACCAGTCCAACGTCACTCCTCTAAAACCATAAATCTCTAGTTTTTCTAATATAATATATTGTGATTAACGCAATCGAACGCCTTAGAAAGATCACAAAAAAACGCCGCAGCTGATTCTTTGTCGTTCAGTTTTATATAAAGCCTATCTAAAAAAGAGAATATAGCATCGTTAGTGCTTTTTTTGCTTTTAAATCCAAACTGTGCATTACTTAAAATTTGTTGTGATTCCAGAAAAGTTAATATAGGTTTTTTGATAATCTGTTCTATAATTTTTGCGAGTGTTGGTAGTAAGGCAATCGGTCGAAAATTTGAAGGGCGTTTGTGATCACCGCCCTTGTGAAGAGGAATCACAATTGCCATTTTCAGACAAGATGGGAAATCACCGTTAGCAAATGAAGTATTAATGGCTTCAGAAAGAACAGACAAAACATTGTCCGGGAGAGCGTTAAATATGTCGATTGAAACACCATCTCACCCAGACGCGCGAGAATTTTTTATGTCTAAAAATATTGACTTGAGTTCAGATGCATCGGTAGGTGTCAAAAAAAATGATTCACGAATGCTAATATTTGTCATAAAGTCGCGAAAATTACCAATACTCTCAATTGTGTTTGACATATTTGCTGCTATTGTATAATAAAATCTATTAAGGTCATTAGGCGTTAAGTTTGATACAGCAGTGTTGCAGCTATTTTTGCATCGGATATCATTAACAATGCGCCATGCCTCTTTTTGTTTATTGTTGCTGTTCATAATTCTACGTCTGTAATATGACTGTTTCGCCGCCCTAATGGTACGCCTATAAATGTTCCTGTATTTATTGAAGTATGAACTGAAGATGACGTTATTAATAAAAAACTTTCTAATGTAGTTTAAGGATCGCATGTTCCTGGCAGACACTCTGAGACCCTTTGTTATCCAAGGCTTATTACTTTTTCTTTTCAACCTTCTCACAGGAAATGATTTATTGAAGAGCTTTACCATTGATTCGTGGAACGCCTGCAACGGACTATTCAAAAGTAGAATATTTTGCCAGTCCATTTGTGCTCAGCTTTGCGTAAATTTTGCGTAGTTAGATTTGGTAAATAATCTTCCCCTTCCTAGTTCTTCGTCTAAACTTACTGTGCTTAATACTAAAACTACAAAAAACCGCTTCACGATACTAAACTCCCGCAGGGACCACCATGCATTCTACCTCACTCCGCGGAAGGTTACAACACATAATCTATCAAAGTGGCCGAATGCACAGTAATCCTAGTGGGAGCATCAACAAACATTTGCAGGTTAGACGTGTGAAATAAATCTCTAAGAGTCCGAGTATTTAAGTTAGAGACATCCAAAAAGTCAGCATTCAAATCACCACACAATATAATATTTGAATGTATGGACAGTTAAGAAAGTAAAACCTCTAACTTGTATAAAAAACTTTTAATATCGCCAGCCGGAGCTCTATACAAGCAAAAGATATAAAGTTTCAAGGCACTACAAAACGATAATTAAAATTCGAAAACCCTATCTTCTATTAAATCATTAAACTTATCAACTATTGTATAACTATTTTGTGCTAAAAAAGAATTTAAAATAAGGATCAGTGTACCTCCATTTTTATACTCTGTGCGAGAGTATTTATGAACTAACGTATAGTCGGGAATAAAAAAAGGCTCGTTTTCATTCAACCAGTGCCCGCACAGTAGAACCAAGTGAGGGTCGCTATAACTATTCATCAGAAGTGACAGTTCATCAACTTTTGTCCTAACTGACTGTACATTCAAAAACATTAGGGTGAAAGAACTATTGTCAAACCTACATCTAAAAAAGGAGTAGCAATGGAGGACACATTAAAGTTTTGCACAATCTCTGGCACAGATTCATTTTCCACATTGTCCAGAGTTCCATTCACGATTTCGTCTATATTTTTTTCAGTAACGTGATTATCAATCACTGTGTTTTGGTTTCCATAAGACCCCGTAGCCGAATTGTCAGAAGTAGAATTTAAAACTAATGGATCAAAATTTACAGTTACTAAAGTTATAGACGTTACAACAATATTTGAGTGGCAATTATCAGTAGTTACATATGACGCTAACAACCTACATAAAATACTTTTGCTAAATTTGAAACCACGACTTCCATGCAGTATACTATTTTTAATTATTCTTATGGAGTTATTTCTGTAATCTGAATACGTATTTATAATTTTTTTAAATCTATAAAGCAGAGGTTTAAACAGAGTACTATACTTATAACAGAAAATGAGATTTGTAAATCTACCAATGGCAAAAATCTCTTTCAGGTCGGTAGAATTAAAATAGTTCATTTGGTCAATGTTTAAAGAAAAAATCACATAGTCCTTTTTAGTGTAACTGAAAGTCTTGTTGAATATATCTTTGCATATTACTGAGACAGATGCATTTTTCATAACGAGGCCTTCCACCTTAATCGTAGACTTATTTAATAAAGAGCTTAATAAAAGAGATATATTATTAGCGCTATCATGTCCGAGAACCAGTATGTTAGTATTGGGTGTAGCAGCATCCGCCATTTTGTCCAGATTTAAAACAAATCCAGTGCAGCTCTGTGGAATATTTTCATGTCTTTCACTCTCACATGCTTTTTGGGTAGTCATATTGGTTAAATTGAAGATTAGGTTTTTGAGTTTTTTTATTTCGTTGAAGTAAGCCTCATTGTCTATTTCAAGAGTTTCAACAGAAGTAAGTTTCCATTCAGGCTTTGAAGTTCTTGAAGTTCCATTTCAATGTTTAAATTTGTAGGCACTGTGTCAGTTTGGCATCCGACGTTTGAAATCTTCATACTGGGGTCATATCTATGTTCATCTTTATTAGTAATCAATGTTTGAGAAGCTTGACATTTATGAGTGTTTGCCGTTTGGGTAGCCGAAGATGTTGAATTAGCTAACCCATTTATTTTAGGTGTAGCAATAGCGGCAAGACTAAAGCCAGTTTGGCAGGCTTGATTTTTATTTACTTGTAGTGTTTGGGTAGATGAGGAAATCAAATGAAAGAGAGTTTGAGTTTTAGAGTTAGAAACTTTAATGTCAATCATTTCGCCAATTAACTTGTTTTGAACATCTATTTTTTGTTTTAACTTAACCAGTTGTAATCGTTGGGATTCAATTTCTCTTAGGTATTTTTCTTCGTTTACTACTGCATTCTCTTCAAAAACAACGGAGTCTCTTTTACGTTTTTCAATATGAGTTTTTTGAAGACTTAATTCTTTTCTAAGTTCGGACATTTTAATGTGTAATTTATCAGTTTGATCAGGGTTATCATTTTCCCCAATAGCAGCACACTGTCTTGAATATCAGATTAAATTTTCATCTATCACAGTATAAGTTTTGAGTTTTCCCAAACAGCCGGGATGGTATTATTGCATACTAAACAAATCCAATTATTGTTAGCTTTGCTTTTGCAACATTTAAATACAAGAGACATTTTGCATTAAAACATTAACAAATTACACACAAAATGCAGCTTTATGTCTAACAGCATTTGGATGTACTCACGTTTAGGTTATATAAAAAATATTCGGTAAAAAGACAATTAATAATCAGTAAGTTACAGCAATAAACACGGTCAACAGTCACAACAAAGAAAGAATGAACACAGTCATTGTCATATGACAAGTTTAAGTAAAAAAAAAGAGAAGGAAATAAAAACTGGGACACACGCTTCACGCCCAGGGGTCTGTCTGGACGACTTAAAAGACACACACAAACAAGACCACTAAAAAAAAGGGAAAAGAATAAGGAGTATTTTATTGGCATAAACTATTTAAGTTGTGTTTGCTAATAGACACTGAGTATTGTTAAAACTCTCAAACTCTTTCAATTTGCGGGCTGATAGAAGGCATAAATAATAAATTTAATTTATTCCCAATGTTAAATTTTACACAAGTTTATTCCAAAGTTAAAAATGGGAATAACGAGATAAGATGGTATATCAGTTGGCGCAAAAAAAAGCTTTAAATAAATTTATTTCAATATTTGTTTTTCTGATCTGTCCAAATCAGTTAACGTCAATAAATTAGCTAATCTTACAGTACATAATTTTACCAACAATTTAAGACCACACACATAATTATTTAGTTCCATCAACCACATAAAAAACAACATAAACTGACGAACGATAAACACACGACCGTACAACTCCGGTATTTTGACTGTACCGACAACAGACGCAAGTAATTTTGCCTTAGGAGCCGTATTGTCACAAGGAAAAATTGGTTCAGATTTACCAGTGGCGTACGCTAGCAGAACACTTAGCGAATCGGAAATAATTTATTCAACGATTGAAAAAGAAATATTAGCAATAGTGTGGGCCACAAAATATTTCGACCGTACTTATTCGGATGAAAATTTAAAATCGTTACAGACCACAAACTACTACAATGGCTGTTTTCTCTGAAAGAACCAAATTCCAAGTTGGTCAGATGGCGATTAAAACTTGAAGAGTTTGACTACGAGATTGTATACAGAACAGGTAGTCTAAACAAAAACGCAGATGCCCTATCTAAACGAAACAGGACCATCGAAACTAGTACAAGACATTTTCGGATATATGGAGAATTTTCACAGGGAATTGAAAAATGAAAATGCTGAGTCAGTAATTGCAGAAGCTGGAGACTTAAACAATCAATTGAACGCCGTAGGAGACGAAGCCACGGTACACTCTAGTCACGAAAACCTACTTATCGGTATTCCAATCGTGGATTGCCCAGTAAATTACGGAAAAAATCAAATCATAATTTCTCTGGTAAACTTTAACCCCGCAAAACCATCCGTTATAAAACTATTTAAAACAAAACAACGCACTCTCATTCAACTTTCCTTGCTTACTTTAAAAATTCGCAACAACTAATAAAGTGTACGAAGAAATTGATTGACTTCACAACCGAAGAGGAAATAGATCAAATTATACGAAACTATCACGAAGGAAAGACTAACCACACAGGAATAGAAGAAACTGAAAAAAAGAATAAAATCATCTTGCTACTGGCCAAATCAGCAAAGAACTATTTAAAATTTTATAAGTAATTGCGAAATTTGTTTAATTACAAAATACCACCGCAGATCCATAAGAGTCGAATACAACATTACGCCTACAGCCACTAGACCGTTCTAAATAGTACATGTAGACACTATTTCTCTTGAAAATTGCAAATTTCTTACAATAATTGATTCCTTTTCAAAATATGCACAAGCATATAAACTTGACTCTGCGCAAGGCATCGAAGTGGCTAATAAGCTCGTTAAATATTTCACACACCACTGTATACCCGAACAAATCATTTCAGACAACGGGAATGAATTTAAAAATACTGTAGTCCAAGAACTACTTAAACACATAAAATAAAAGTTCATTTTATTAGTAGTCAACATCCCGAATCTAAGGGTGTAATCGAAAGTTTCCATTCAACCTTGATCGAACACGTGAGATTACTAAATAATCAGAGCTAATACAAATCGGAATCTATCTAAATAAAGGTAAACTATGCCCTTTTGGCATATAATAACACTATTCATTTCGTTACGAACTTAAAATCATATGAAATTATTAATGGGGATTTAAACACCGAATCCCCTTTTAACATTGACTTAGAAAATTAGCTAGTTAATAACTTTGTCGAAAATCACAAAGAAAAAGTCCGACTATTCTATCAAAAAATTAACGGGGACATTCAAAACAAAAAAATTAGCTCGATAAACAAATTTAACAAAATCGCGAGAAACTTCCAGAAATCCCGGAAAAAGTATTTATTAAAAATACCCAAAAACAAAGCAGAACAAAGAACAAATACAAACCCGAAAATATTGTTTCAGTAGATCCAAATACTAAAACTGTCAAAATTGAACTTACTCACGGTAATAAAACATTAAAAATTCATGTTTGATATATATATATATATATATATATATATATATATATATATATATATATATATATATAATATATATATATATATATATATATATATATATATATATATATATATATATATATATATATATATATATATATATATATATATATATATATATATATATATATATATATATATATATATATATATATATATATATATATATATATATATATATATATATATATATATATATATATATATATATATATATATATATATATATATATATATATATATATATATATATATATATATATATATATATATATATATATATATATATATATATATATATATATATATATATATATATATATATATATATATATATATATATATATATATATATATATATATATATATATATATATATATATATATATTTAAGGGATTTTTCTTTAATTTTATATTTTTATCTGGAAACCTTATTTTGCAAATACGTTTAGATATGACTGTTTCTAATTCCTTAAATGATAATTGATTGAACAGCTTCAGTTATTTTCTCTTTTAGAAGTTGATTGTCGTTTTCAATAGTTGATCTGCTGTATATTATCTGATTAAGGCTCCCCCATAAATAAGCAGTAGGCCATAGAACAGGATTGTTGCAATCAATTCCATTTCAGTCCAAGTTGGTTGTTTGGGAAATCCGACACTTCAGGAGCGTAATGTGCATTAGAATAACATTTCGTTGCAAAATTCAAGTGGCAACAATTATTAATGATTATTATATTCTAAGAAATAATACACCAAATATTTACTTTCATATTATCTCCTCGTGAGGATTCTAAATTCTTGATTATTTATGCCTAAATACCAAATATATTGGGTAGTTACTATTCTATTCTTTGGGAAAGTACACTCGTCTGAGAACATTAATTTATGAAAATTCCTATTACCACCTGTAATTTCGTTTCCCATCTATTAACGGCAAAATAATAATAAATAAATACTTTAAACACCAATAAATCTATATTGGAAGAAAATTACCCAAAATGATCGCTTAATGCATCGACCGGCGATTATAAACACGGTAACTCGACTGACGCTTATCTTTTTTCTTGAAACTTCTACACGTCACCCCTTCTTTTATTGAGTAATAATATTAATATCTAACTAAAAAACACACACAGCACAGAATCTTAAATGTCTTTGTTGCTGGATCAGTTTTCTATACCAATCCGCTTAGGAGTGCGTTACAGTCGGCCAGGCTACCCAATTTCCGTCCCAGAAAATACCATGATTATTCTGGCACCTGGAGTATTCCTAGAAAAATAAACATAACAGAATTAATGAACCAGACAGACTGCTTTAGTGACTCATCTCAAGGGTTGGCCAGACTCATATGATGGTCACACTCAGCTCAATTAAATATGAAGGCAATTAATATGATTAATATCAGAAAAATCAGTTGTCAGCGTCGATAACCTCATCTCCGTTTCTGTTTTACTACTGCTTCGCAAGCAGGCGCAAAAATTAATTTTGTAAGATGACCAAATAACCTGGTACGCTTTACGTTGTGAACCTAACATGTCTTCCAGGACGTATCTGTCGTGTTCAAGTACTTCCTTGGCTAAATAGGGTCCACTAAACTTAGGTACTAGCTTTTTTACTTTTACCATCATTGACTTCAGTTGTGCTACTTATAAGAACTAGATCACCTACTTCGTAAATATTTTATATCAAAATAAAAGTAATAAGTAAAAAGAATCGTGTCAAAGGTAAATGAAGTTGTAATTCCGTCAAAAGAAAATACCTCAAATTTAGAAGTTTTATCAACAAAATTTACAAAAGACTAGTACACTATTGAAAGGAAAATTTTAAAGAAGCTATAGAAACTGAAGTACAAAGCAAAAACTTAGTAAAACCCTTGAAACTGGGAGTTAAAAGAAAGAAAAAAATGTCATTGTCAACGTCGTCTGATTATGTGAGTCAAAGTGCAGAGTCGAAACAAGAAGAATTTGATTCGGACTGTGAATATTTATCATTAAAATACCCAAAAGATCATAAATTTAATGAATTTATGAAGAATTTTAAAATATCTACACAAGAAAAGATGGCAGCAGGTACTAAAAAGGAAAATAAAACTCAAGAAATAGAAATTTCAAAAGAAAATAATCTTCAGAGTCAAAAATTTATTGAAAATGAAAATATGTGTTCAAGCTGTTCTATCAAATTTAACAAAAAAACCTATTCGATCAAATGCTGTGTATGTGAAAACTGGTTTTGTTTAAAATGTTCAAATATGTTTGAAAATCAAGCACTAGATATGAAAAAAAATAAGAAGACATGGCAATGTATAACCTGTTTAGGTGAAATTAATAATAATGAAACATTAGTAATAAATAACTTGCAGCAAGAAAACTTATTTTTAAGAAAACAAATATTTGAGATAAGTAAAAAACTTGATATTGTCCTATTAAAACTGGAAAATTTAGAAAAAAAGGACACTTTCAAAATTTTTAAGCATTAATGAAAACATTGAAAAAATGTCTTCTTATTCTGAAATTCTGAAAAATTCCCCAAATAAAAATATTCAAGAAAATGTACCTGTAGTTATTATAAAACCAAAGAAAATTCAAACTAGTAGAGAAACAAAATTTGAAGTTCAAAAAAAAGTAAATCCAAAAGATATTAAAGCCAAAATTACTAAAGTTAAAGAAATTAAAAACGGGGGCATAGTAATAAAAGCCCAAACAAAAGAAGAGTTGGTAAATATCAGAAGGAAAATTAAATGAAAATTATACCATTCAAATTTCTAAAATGCAAGTACCAAGAATAGCTCTACTGGGATCTAAAAAAGCATATACCACTAATGAACTGACTGAAGAATTAATGGCAATGGGATACATAGGAGAAGATGATAAAATTAAAATCGTATTTATTAGACAGTCAAAATTCACAAAGAAGTATGTAATATATATAGAAGCAGAAGGTAAAACATTTGAAAAATTGGTAAATAGGGAACTGTCTTTAGGATGGGACAAATGTGTAACAAAAGAAGATTTCAACATTTTGATTTGCTACAAATGCTGTAAATATGGACACGCATCTAAAAATTGCTCTCAAAACCAAATATGTTCACATTGTTCCGGTTCTCAGGTAGTTTGGCAGTGTAATAAAGAAAATCCTTCGTTTATAAACTGTAAACATTTTAATTCAAAATTTAATAGAAACATAAATATCAAACATTCAGCACATAGTAACGAATGTCAAATTCACAAAGATAAGATAAAAGAAGCACAACAAAAAATAATCTACAATAATTAAAAAAAAAGTCAATGGATTTAATATATGAAATCGAAATTCTAGCTGAGGGAGAAAATCTTCAAGCAATTGTATTAACTGAAACTTGGGTTAAAAAAGACGAATGATAATTTTACAAACTTTAAATCAATATATGCCACAAGAAACAAAAGAGGCGGAGGATTGGGAATTTTTTTCAAAAACAATATAAACATTGAAGTGACATTGTGATATCTCATACATTGCAATAGAATTTAAATTACCTAAATTACTCTTGTGCGCAATATACAAACCACCTTGGACAAAAAATGAGATTTTTTTTTAAACTATTAGATGAAAAAATGGAAAAGTTAAACAAATTAAAAACAGAGTGTATTTTTATCGGCGACATGGACATTAATCTTCTTCAAAATAAAAGCAGTGAAACAAAAACCTTATTAGACATATATTCCTCCAATGGTTATCGAATATGCAACACAAACATCCCTATTAATTCTGATAAAATAATAGACCTACAACTAAAAAACAAGTGCTCTTAGTGACCATCAAATACAGATTATTTCCATTCCAATAAAATTTAAAGCAAATGATCAAAAATCCAGGAACAAAAAAATTTTAATTAGAAAATTTTATACGGATAACATAAAAAAGGAACTTACAGTATTAAATGAAAACAAATATTTTTTCAAAGACCCAAATGAATTATATAACGCTGTTTTACAAATTTTTGAAAAAAGTTCTTACAGTACATCGGCAAAACTTAAAGAAAATTCCAAACCATGGTTCAGTCTTGAATTAGCAAAGTTAATTAAATATAGATATAGGCTTTATGCAAATAAGAAAACTAACCCAAATAACAAATATTTTGAAGAAATCTATAACGGCTATAATAAATTTGTAAAAAAAGAAATAAGAAAATCCAAACAAAATTATTTTAAAGAACAATTTTCAAATAAAAACCAACAAATTATTTCGGATAATTTAAATTTTATTTTAACAAATCAAACAAGAAAAACAAAAACAAATATTGATTATCTAGTTAATGATAGGAAAATTGAAGATACCCAAATTATATGTGAAGAAATGAACAATCACTTTGTAAATATAGGAGAACAACTTGGAAATAAAATTCAACCAATGAGTGACTATATTGAATCCACAGAAGAGAAGACTTTTTTTATTGATCCGGAAGAAATCTCAAATGATGAAATGGAAGAAATTATTGATGGTTTAGATGCTAAAAAAGCTGCTGATTTTGACAATATTCCTATTAAAATTATTAAATATGTAAAAAGAGACTTAATTCCTATATCAATTTTTTTAACAAAAATTTCTATTCATAAAGGTATTTTTCCAGAAAAAATGAAAATTGCTAAGATAATTCCAATATTTAAAAGTGAAAAACGATATGAATGTAGTAATTATCGACCAATATCTATATTACCAGTGTTTTCTAAAATAATAGAAAGAATTATTACTAATAGATTAAATCAATATTTGGAAAATGAAAATTTACTCTTTAATAAACAATATGGCTTTCGCAGATTCAGGGAACAGCTGTTATGGATGTCATAACAGATGTTCAAATTAAAGTTGATGATAATAAAAAATGCTGTTTACTATCCTTGGATCTGTGTAAGGCATTTGATACAGTAAATCATGATATTCTTTTACGAAAATTATATAATATTGGAATAAGGGGCAATATGTATAATTTACTTAAAAATTATCTAAGTAAGCGCAGACAGTTTGAACAAATAAATAATGCAATAAGTAATCAAAAAGAAATAGTTTGTGGAGTACCACAGGGATCAATATTGGGGTCAATTTTATTTTCAATTTATATAAATTCAGTTTCTAAATTAAATTTAAAAGGTAATATTCAATTGTTTGCGGATGACACAACAATTATTTATTTTGCTGAATTATTTTTTGATACAAAACATGATCTACAATTAATTTGTTCCTGCCTTTTAGCAAATCTTCTTTTATGTTAATAAGTAAAACAAAGATAAATTCTGGTATTTCCCCAATAGTAATAAACAATAACAAAATTAAATATTCAAATACAACACAATTTTTAGGATTAATTAATTATAGATGAAAACTTAACTTGGAAAAATGATATTCAGAGTATAAGAACCGCTATAACTCCATTAATAGGAGTATTATACAAGGCAAGATATTTCGTACCATTAAAATTCTTAAAAAATATATATTATTCTTTAATATATTCTAAATTCCAATATTTAATTTCAAATTGGGGATCTGCTTGTTCGTCACATATTAAACCTTTAAAACAATTGCAAAATAAAACTCTAAAATGTATTTATAAACTACCATATTTGGAACCTTCTATTAACCTATATAAACCTAACGGATTTTTAAACTTACAGAATATTTATAATTTCAAGATTTGCGTTTTAATACACTCTATTATTAATAATGGAAAAAAATCAAATATTATATTTAAAAAATCTAATACTTTACATAATCACGATACAAGACATTGCTTACAATTACAGACCATTACAATAAAAAGTAACTTTGGGAAAAAATCAATTCTCCACGATGGTTTGAAAATATATAATAACTTACCAGAGACTATAAGATATAGAACAAAATTACCAATACTTAAAAAACAATTAAAAATGCATTTTTTACAAAAATAAATTTGGATTTGTTTTTCTTCAGAGTCAACTGGCTTTTTAGAGACTACTTCAAGTCAATGGACCTAGGCAGCAAATCCAGTCATCTTTTTTAATATCCACTTGAAATATATGTGAATCTGAAATAAAGTGTCAGATTGCGTCATACATTCAAACATATTTTTGGCGTTTTTTAAACAAATATTTGCTTTGGTAATCTCCATTTTGGTTAAATTAAGATTTGTTTTTTCAGTGTATATTTTTTTACAGTGGGTAACTGGAGTAATCTTTTTATCAAAATTGCATCTGTTATTACCAAAACGTGAATCAGTTCTTCCTGATTTTTGCTTTCTCACAACTGTTATGCTATCATTTGAACAATTTGCGATTTATATATTTTTTAGCTAAGTAGCGTTAAACCTTTGACTTTATATAAGAGAAAGACGTACAAAAACCCTAGGAAAGGGTTCACGTTCGTTCTACCAGTTCAAGTGCTGAAGTTTAATATCCTTAATATAGACCACTGCCGCTCGTCGAACATTGGTAGAAGCGGGGAAGGGGCTATGTACCTCCGTCTACGTCGGGATTTTAAAGCTATGCGATGATGCCGATAAAGTGTTATTTAGCTATCTATATTTAGCGCGTGTAGGAACAAAAGGAAAAATAGGTTTTTCAAAATTCAGCACTTTTAGCGGTGAAATATGTTTATAATTACATTGTTTTCTATAACCCTTTATCTAAAAGAGATTTTAAGATGATTCTTCCGTCAATGGTTTTCAAAAATAATTATCCAAATATAAATTTTGTAAAAATTTCACTCTTATGCGAATAAAAAGGGGTTATTTTTACTTCCCTATATAAGAGCCAATATATTGTATTATTAATACATTTTTAATGCACTATGTGGTTAATTGCTAATATTGCTATATACATACACACATGCTCAAAATCTAGGGATATTGTAGATATTTTCATCAATCCTATTTATTTTTATTTCAAACTCAATTTGAACAATGTAATAAGTGTTGATATGCGTTAAATACGAAATACATAACATAATATACTGGTAAAGTTCGTGATTTACATAAAAGAATAATCATTATTTCAAATATCGGCAAAATCTAATTTTTTTATTAACATTCACTTAAGAAAATTTTAATTAAAGTGATTATGAAAAATGTTTAGAAGTATAGTTAATATGGAATGTGGCCTCCTCGTGCATTTATGACAGCTCGGCAACGCCTTTCCATACTCAGGATCAAGTTATCCAGGTCCTCTTGTGGAATCGCATTCCAGCACTGCTGAAGAGCTTCAAATAACTGGTTTCGGTTCTGCCACTGGTTCTGGTCCCGAAGAACTCTTCGTTGAAGCATATCCCAAGCATGCTCAATGGGATTCAGATCCGGCGACTGAGCGGGCCAGTCTAGAACGCGAATATTTTGCTCTTCCAGGAAATTTCTCGTTACTCTCGCTGTGTGTGGAGTGGCATTGTCATGCATCAACGTGAAATCTGGACCTATGGGGTTTCTATATGGAAGAACAACAGGTTCCAGGACATTCCTAACATAATCGTTCGCTGATAAAAAACGATCCAGCAAAACGAGCTCTGTCCTGTTACCAATGGATATTCCTGCCCACACCATTATTGTACCTCCTCTGTAGCTGTGAACTTCCTGGGTATGTTGGATGCGAGATCTTGCGCCAGGTGCTCTCCAAACGCGAACCCTTCGAGAATCTGGATACAAACCAAACCGTGATTCATCGGTAAATAAAACATTCCGCCATTGATTTTCAGTCCAGATAACATGTTCTTGAGCCCAGGCTAATCGAGTTGCGCGATTTCCTCGGTTTAGAGGTTGACATCTCCAAGGCCTTTTGCTGACTAGATTAGCTTCTCTTAACCTTCTGTAGATGGTATGTCTGGAAACCCTTACTTGACGAGCTGTGTGCAAGTGATTAATTAATTGAGATGCAGTCACTGTGTCATTTCTTCGGGCTTCTAGCTGGACATACCGATCCATATGAGGCGTAGTTATTCTTGGCCGACCCAAATGCCTCTCCCGTACTGTTCCAGTTTCGCGATAACGATTCCAGAGGCGCGAGATAACACTCTGAGTAGTTTCTATAGCATTTGCTACATGAACTTGAAGAATTCCGGCCTCAAGCATTCCCACAGCTCTCAACATCTCATTTTCACTTAAATGGCGTCTAGGCATATTTAAAAGATTACTAAAACACGTTTGCAGAACAACAATATGCACTACACTGAAGAAATTCCGAATAGTTTCTTATCATTTATTTTGTTATTTTACATACCTTTAAAAAAATTGTTTTTTTTTCTCAAGTGAAAATATTTGTCCATGTATTCTGTTTATTTTTACATCAATACATATTGCGAATATCGTGCTACACTGCCCAAATTAGTTTAAAATAGAAATTGTATTATTAAGAATTAAAATTCGTTAATATCCCTAGATTTTGAGCATGTGTGTATATGAAGTATTGAAATCACAAAAATTTGCATAGAATATAGGCAACTGAGTATAATCGACCCTAGAATATGAAAAATATATTTTTAGAACAAAAATCTATGATATCTGTACGGATGTGTGCGAAAATGTGTGTAAACATGCAGGATAGCCCTAAAAGCATGAGCCCCCTGGAAAAAGAAAAAAAATCAAAAAACGGTGAAACACGTAAAACTTCTTTTTTTCCTTAGTAGATGCCTAGACTTTGAAAGAAACCTCATTAATACCATTGGCTTTAAATAGGAATGTTAATAATACCCATTTAGTAGAAGCGATGTAAAAAAGGTGTTCATGAATTTTAATTTTTAACCAACTTGAAAAAAAGAGTAATTTATCAATTCGACCATATGTATGTACACCGATTACTCCAGGATGATTTGACCAACTCAGAAGAATTTTTCAGGAAGTTTTCAGCGTAGTGCTGCTGCCATTGTGAATCATTTTATATCTAGGAGTTTCTGCGGTAAATTTGAATTGCTTTAATTAACTGCCTTAAAATTTAGTATGGATTGTAATTAACCAAAAGTAATTTCGCAGCACTTATTTTTACATCAGGTTATCTCGGTTTCTAATTTCAAAATAAACATCTTAATCCTTCGCACAAAACATTTCTTTTGTCAGTAAGTGAAATATGAAGAGGAAAAAGGGGTAATTGTAAAATATGATGTTTCATTTGTTTTTTGTGGTTTCTAATTGTACGAGGTTTAATTTCACTAACCTTTTTATCTTTTGACAATATGTATTGCTGATTTTCTATAAATGTGTATAAATGGCAATTTTTATAAAATATTTGTCCCGCCATTCTGGTACAATTTCATATACAGTGGACTACTAGCTACTTATTTATTTTATTAGGAACGCCCAAAATTTTAATCTACGTTTAGGCCTCGAAAACTTTAAAGTTGGCCCTTATTTTGTAGGAATAGGAATAAAAGGGATAAAATATTATTTTTATAAACAAAATAAAACTGGCTTCAAAACAAGGCGCTAAAATTCCAAAATAATACTTTTAATAAATCTTGAAAATTTTATCAACTCGGCGTCAAATTAATAAAGACAGCAAGTAGACATTATACGAGTGATATTAGATTCAAAACGATCAATACATAAATGTCTTTGTGATTAAGTAATAAATAATTAGTATGAAGACATTTTTAGGAACATGCCTAAACCCTTTAGGAATTATGGGTGAGTTAACTTTAAAAGTGATGCTTACTCGAAATTTAAAACCACCAAAATTGTGTAATGGTAAAACAATGCAATAGAGTCTACCTCTGGTCTGGGATAAACAGTTTTCATACCACGTATCCCTTTAATTCCATCAGACAATCCTTTTCAGTTTAAACGTGTACAGTTTCCTTTAAAGCTTTGTTTCGCCATGACAATTAACAAAGCCCAAGGGCAATCCTTAAGTAGAGCTAGAGTAGACTTGCGGTACGATTGTTTTTCACATGGTCAACTCTATGTCTCATGCTCTAGAGTAAGTTCGAGTGGGCCAGGGAATGCAACAAGAAATGTGGTTTATAAAGAGGAACTCAAAGGGGGGATTTGAGTAACTCTTTACATCCCTTTCATTACAGTCATATATGCGAACGAAGTCGTGGATACCCGCTAGTAAGTTATATAGTGTTTTTGTGGCGATTAACTGTTAAAGAGTCAGTTAGCTATAAGTGTCAATTATAAATTTTAGTGATCCTTTAGTATCAAAAAGTAGCAAATTTTAAAAACATGTAAAACATTTAAATAATATTCTTAAAAAGGGGCATTTTTCGAAGAGTGAAGTAAGGTCTGAATATATTTTAAGAGGGTATCAATCACAGTAATTCTAAAATTATGAACTTTTCAACGTCGTATAGTCAAGTCAGTATTTTTTATATTAGTTTTTTTTTCTTTTTGACAACAATTTGTCGTTTTGTTTATTAAAAACTGTAGACTTTTGGATAATATGTTATAAAATTTAGAACAGATTTTAACTTTTCGAAATACTCTTTTTTTTTTCACTAAACGACGACCTGTTTTTCAAGGTGAAACACTATATTGTTTATTCGGCTGAACATCCAGTTCGTTCGTTAGACGTTTTAAAGAAAAAACTATATACATTTTTGGGAGTCTCCAACTCTTTTGCCTCATCAATATTTTTATAAAAACATTGACTCGATCAAGTGTCGGTTTTTTTGTTCGAGTTCTAAGTTATTTAGACATTTTTATTTTTATATCCTTCGTTATGGTTTCGATATATTACGCCGCTACCGTTTAAGAGCTATTTTGCAAAGTAATTATAAATTCGGGTTCCTTATTTTAAAAACATTTCCGTCAAGCATATTTTTTTTAGGTCTGAATAGGAAAATCTTTGAAAAAATAGACGTCCATATTTTTATTATTTCGTTTATGTTTTTTATAATAGAAGAATATCAAAACATTATTTATTATATTTTTGTAACACCTAATAGAGCCAGTCACATATCTAGTGCTGTTTACTTAAAAAACAATTAAGTTAGGCCTACTTTTAACTCTAAAAAAGACTAAGTCGAACTGCCTGTATCTATAGACTTTCTAAGACGAAGAAAAAAGTGTTTAACGGCTTTACTATATATATATATATATATATATATATTTATAGTACTTTTGACAAATAATAAAACACTAAAAATGTCAGAAAAAATAAAGTTATCCTGAGTTTCTGAGTATTGGAGTAACAGTATCATTTGTAATTGTTATAATAGAGTGTCTATAAAATAAGCTAATACCAACGAGAGAATAACGTTATCTCATTTGTTTCGGGAATTACGAAAAAATGTTAAATTCAGTGGTTTTAGGGAATGTTAACAGTGTAAAATTATTTTTTAAGTAAACAGGATGATTCAAAAAAATCCGCCACGCTTCAAAAAAGTGTGGCGGATGTCACATATGTTTTTTTAGACGGAACATTCTGTTTTTACACTATGCGTAGAAATCTAGTAATAAAACAAACTTTTTTATTAATAATGTTATATACGTAAATCTAGTTGTTTCTCTAATATTTACTTTTTTTAAATGCTAGTTTTCAGTTTTGTAAAAATGTGTTATAGAAATGAAAAAAAAAAGACATATGTAAAGAAATTTGCGTTAGATGCTAAAGGGTGTACAAAATAAATTTATACATTTCGACTATTTTAAATTGAAAAATGTCGACTTTTTTTAAATATCATACCCTCTATATAATTAATTTTTCTTGTAGATTTTGCAAAATTCTTCAACTTTCGGTCGGTATACCTATTTTTAATAGTTTGCAATTTATTTTCTGCGTCTCAATTTTTACTTTTGTTTTTAATACATATCTACTGGTATTGTAGAGGGATTCACATTCACATAAACATAATCTTTAAAAATAAAGTTGAAAAATCCAAAATAAATCACAAATTATTAAAAATAGGTGTCCGACAGACTCATGAAAGTTGAAGAATTTTGTAAATTCTATCCGAAAAATGATAATATATAGTGCTATTTAAAAAGTCGAGATTTTTTCGTTTAAAATAGTCGAAATTTATAAATTTATTTTTAACACACTGTAGCATCTACTGAGATTTCTTTGAACCACCCTATATACACGAAAATAATTTTAAACTGTGCACCTTAATATTCCCTAAAACTATTGTATTTAACATTTTTCTGTAATTCGCAAAACAAGTGAGATAATGAACTTTACTCCTTCGTTGACTCACCCTGTACACTGTGTCCCAGATTGCTTGTAATCACAGGGTTTCTCGGAAACCAGCAGAGATATAACTTTGCGGTTTTCGCGACCCTGTGTCACTTTTTCGAGAAACTTGGAATGCCGCAAACAGAATTGTGCCACATCGTTTCGTTCCCGAGATACAGGGTGAAATAGAGATTTTGCGCTTTTGGGGGTGGTATCATATTTCGGACACCCTATCAGATAGAGGAAAGGTAAAAACTGCTATGGATAGATATTTTTACGTAGAATCCTGTGTTGTAGTCGCACAAATTTTTAGACAATCCGTTTTTGAGATATAGCCCAAACTTAGTATTTTTTAAATGGGACACCCTGTATTTTTTTATTCCAAAAAATTCGCCTTTTGTTGCTCTTTAAAATGATGTATCACACTATGCACTTTTGACGTAAACTAAACCTTATAAACGCTATATTAAACGCAATTTTGTTCTGCCATTTTGAATTAGTACCACCGTTTTACTAGTTCATCTGCATACCACAATTAGTTATAGCATACAATTTGAAATCAGTCCATTAAGAGTTTTTCAAGCTGAATTTTTAATTATTTCATTAAGCCGCCAATTTGTTCCGCCATCTTGGATTCGTACCAAAATTTTACCAGTTGATTTCTACATAATACTTAATTTTTGTACAACATTTGAGATAAATTGGTTAAGTAGTTTTTTTACCAAAATATTACCAGGTCATCCCCATATAACCCTTAATTTTTGACCAAAATTTGGAGTCAATCGGGTAAGTAGTTTTTTAGATATGCCGCGAACATACAGACCGGCAGACAGACAGACCGGCAGACAGACAGACCGGCGAAATTGAGAAAAAATGTTTTTCGTCATTTAGGGACCTTGAAACGAAAAGATCTGAAAAAATCTTGGAGGGTGATTTTTTTTACGATTACAATACTCAATATTTCCCTTTTACGTGGGAAGTAAAAATAACCGCCTTATAAAAACTGAAAAGTCAAAAATTACATTTTATTCAATCTAGAAATTTGACTCCAACTAATGTCTAAGTAATATTTAATACCACAAATAAAATTTGCTATTTCTACTAGTTATCGCCGAGTTCATGAAGTTAAATTTTCAAGATTGAATCAACTGTTATTTTTTACTTTTCACTTTTTTTTTAATCGGTTTTATTTTTTCTGTTATTTTTTATTTTATCCTTTTTACTTTCTATTTATGATAGGTTTGATTCTAAATGTCAGCCTCAAAATTTCCGATGCCGAAATATAGGTCACTATCTTTGTATATACATTAATCCTACCTATTGGGTTCATATATTGAACTTAAAATTTTGTCAGCCTCACGATAACTGGTAACTAATAATATATAAAAAGTGAGATTTTACGTAGTTCTAGAAAATTAACAATAAATATTACTCTTACCAAAGATTAATACGATTAGAAGAATTAAACCTCATACCCTTAACAACTACGAACAAAAACTAGCGAAACAACTAACAAAGATTGCCATCTACTCTACCTTCAGCTATGCAGCAATTATATTTTTTGTTTAATTATAGTTCATTCTTCAAAGTTCAAGACAATATGTTAAAATATTAAAAAGTTATTGCTAAAACTCTCTAGCAAAAAATGAAAGTAGTGTCATTACCTGGTTTTTATTTTTCTAATATTCTTGCTATGGAATGGCCTCGGCGCTACTCTAAATACTTCTTAAAAAATTAATCTATAATGATCACATCTTCCCAGAGTATTCAGTATACATAGTAACACGGTAACTAATATTTGAATGCATAAAAATCAGTAAAAATAAACTTAGTGTCCCTGAAAACTATAAAAACGATATGAACATCGTTATTAGATTATTATTGTTTGTGCCAAGAATAAAGTTATTTGCTCCTTTAAACATTTTAACAGATACCAGAAATATTCTTATTACGAAACAGATTTTCCCCTCTGGGGCGAAGATAAACCACATGGTCTGCTAGTACAATTTAAATGCACATGACACATAAATTTCAATAAAACATACATTTTTAATAAAACGATCTAAAAAGATGTAGAAAAATCTGTACCTACCTATTGTGGTTTCATAGTTTGATTGGATCACACCCTTTTATCAATATATTAATTAACAATGCAATAAACTTCCCGCGTAATATATATACGTTATACTACGTCTGTTGAAATAAATATGAATGAATTTCTTCTGAACTTTTAAGATAATTTAAGAAAGTAATAACTATATAAATATTTAAAAAATAATGTGATCCAGGCAGGCCCCAATCATACGCATAATATTGTGTGCTTATAAGATATAATTTTCAAAATCGAGGTTTTTATTTTTTTGGTCTTGGTGTATATCTGATCTAACATTCAATAATAAAAAAGTCTAACATTTGGTAACTAAATTTAGACACATCCTCTAGATGTATTATGTATTTAAAATTTCAGTTCAATCGAAAATTATCATGTGTATCAAAATCGTCTTACAAAATTTGATTTTTAGATAGGAAAGCGTAAAGTTAAATAAAAACTCGTGAATCCCTTCATTACACGAAGAGAGCAATATACAATTCTTTATTTTAAGAGATTTTGCATAAATTGGCAACAAGGCAGCGCGCGTGGTCTTCCCTGCGCCTGACCAATCAGAAGCCACCGGAGTTAAGCGCCCACACGTGCTTACTTTTAGCGCCCTGGCCATATGAGTAGTATTTTACAGTAAATTGCGGGTCTTTCCTATATAAAGCCAATGGTTAAACTTTCCTATCCAGTCATCACACCATTTACTATGATAGTTATTGGTATCCACTATCCATCCTATTTTTATTTTTGACGCCGAGACGTAGCATGACATCAGTCAAATCTTTGTACTCATATTTTAGAATTATATATTTTTCGTTACAAACTGATTTAAGTTGTTTTAAAAACGTACATGTGCGAAATGAGTTTTTGCGTTATAATGCGCTTATATGCTTGAGAAAAAATCATGTGTCTCAGCAGAATGCACTGCTGTGCTGTAGTAAACAATGCATAACTTCCTAGATTGTTATATTTAATGCATTGTTTACTGCATTTCAAAAACTAGGTAAGCTAATGCGTGGTAAGAAATGTATTTAGGCTACCGGGAATCAATCTGTTAAATTTAAAAATTTCTTTCTTCACGACGGGCGACGTTTAGCCTAAGTCACATTAAGCAAGTGATTTTGAAAATGCCAAATATTATTTTTGGCGAAAAGTTGTGAATAAACAAATTTATACAGTAAATGGATTGATTCCCGGTACGATGCATTATTACATGTGTTCCCTTGCTAATACTAGTACTTACCAGCAACAAAAAATAACACAAAAGTAGCTTCCCGATTAAACGGCACAAGACTTTATAAATACACAAATACGAATAATATAAAATTACATTCATAATAACCTCCAAACAAATCCTTGACTTTTGATATTTCATGTTTCCTTCTTTTCTTTTATTATTGATTTAGGTTATACTAACCTATAAGAGAAATGCGATGTTTATAAGGCACGTCTTTGATGATACTTCTTCGATTGATGATGCACGTGTAAAGATCCAGCGGAACAACTGTACATTCGGTCGGTACCATCCGTGAAATTGTATAAAAGTATTATAAATACCTATGTCCATTTTATGTTATATATTTTTTTTTGTATTTGAGGTCATATTTGGTGATTATTTTTGTGATATAGAGAGTAACAGTACCTTTTCTGGTATAATTTTCTTAACGTATGACAAGAACTTTTTAATGTTGTATAGTTTTCCACTTGGGTGAATGAATTTTTTCATTTCCGTTGCATTCTACTAAATACATGACATACATGACTGAAAGTGTCATATATTCAGGTGAATTAAGGTCAGAAAAGGTGATAAGAAAATAAAGTATTTTTTTGAATCATTAGCAATACATTTTGTTTACTGAATTATCTTAAAATCGTTTTTAATTTTTAGATATGATTCCCCCAGCCCCTGGACAACGGCACAACTGGAAAACGTGATGTGATTAAGTAGATAGGATAAAAAAAACAATGTTAAAGTGGTTTATATGGTACTTTTAAAATTTTTTGACCCTAAAAAACTTCCAGACCTAGTAAATGGTTCCACATGACATATATGGTGTGGTACTTTGTAATTTGTTTTGTTCCTGTTTTACATAAATAGAGGCTCCTTCTTCATAATAATGAAGTAAATGTGTAAATGTACTTTTAAGTGTTGCCGAATATGAACGTAACGTATAATATTCAAATTACTTTACTTTTCGACAGGTAATTATTTTTGATAAAAACGTAAAGTGATTTATTATAATACGCTATGCTGACAGCAGTATAAGTATACATAGTGATCTATTTAGATGCTTTAACATTTGTGGTAATTTTGTTTTGGAATGTCCAATTTTTTATTACATATTTCAAGTTCGCCGAAATTTGCTTCCATGAAGATATCGTGTAATGTTTTCGACATATTAACATTAATTAAAAATTGTCAATTTATGACTTTGAGAGGCGGGAAAATTTAACTGGTTCGAGTTTTTGCACATTCTTATCTTAGTTTCTTATGGTCTCTTGTGATAAGTTTCAGTTCAACTTGGCAATGCACAATTTCCCATATTTTTTTTGAAAAGCAGAAAAACTTTTACTGCGATTTTGATTAATTGTATAACAAAAACCATAAAAACTAAGATATGAATATGAAATTAGTTTTGCTCTAAGTTGTACCACTACATAAAATTTTACAGGCTCTCAAAATCACAAATTGCCAATTTTTAATTGTCAAAATTTCGGAAACAGTTGAACTTAGGTATAGGAAAAATATTAAGAGTTTTACGAATATTTTAAATATGTAATAAGAAATGGGATATTCGGTTTAAAGAAATAATATCGATTTTACAGCTTCAAACGGATCACCATGCATATTTAGTAGTTGTGTCAAAAGAAACTGCAATTTAATAAATGAATATAGGTGTTTTATTATATTTCTCACAAATAATTACCTGAATTTTAATGAAATTTTTAATATATATATATATATATATATATATATATATATACATATATATATATATATATATATATATATATATATATATATATATATATATATATATATATATATATATATATATATATATATATATATATATATATATATATATATATATATATATATATATATGTGTTTTCATTCCGGGTGTACATCCGTTCACTACTGTCGTTCTGAAAAGAACAGTTTTGCTGACGTTTCGCCAAAATCACATTTGGCATTTTCGAAGCTTTCTTTCTCGCGTCCGAATGGAGACTGAAGTGTTGGTGACTGCGACGCTTCCTTTTATACCCCCACTCGGGGCCGAAGGTTATATCTGCGCAGGCGTTGGTCGTTATTTATGTTTTCCGGATGGTGCTGTTGTTGTTACGCTAACTGCGCTTGAGTTTTTGCGATTTTAGATTTGTCGATTATTGTCTTCCGTACTGTTGGTAGTTTTAATGATTCGTCCCTTTTATTCAAATCACCTTGTTTTTCAATTTCTATGGCTTCTCGGATTATTCTGGTCTTATAATGTTCTATATTGGCAATCTCCCTACACCCATCGAAATTTATTTTATGGCCGGTTTCCTGATGATGTAGGAATAAAGCTGAGGTTGTTTGTTTATTTCTGATGCTGAGTTTATGCTCTTCCACTCTTGCTGATATTCGCCTGTTAGTTTGCCCTACGTACAACTTCTCACAGTCCTGGCACGGAATGCTGTACACTCCGTGGTTTTCCAGTTTGATTTTATCTTTTGGGTTTCCGAGTAGTTTACCTATAGTTGTTTGTGGCTTGTGTATTGTTTGTATGTTGTGTTTCCTCAGAATTCTTCCGATTCTGTCTGTTGTGCCTTTTACATATGGTAAGACTACTCGTTGCTTTCCCGGCTCATATTTTTTGTTGTTCGTTGTTCGGGAAACCTGTGCATTAATAGCTTTCTCTATGGTGCGATTTGTGTAGCCATTTTTCTTTAAAGCACTAGATACTACCTTAAGTTCGTTTTGTCTCGTCTGTGTTTCAGTTAGTCGCTCGGATCTAGATATTAGAGTATTTGCCACAGCTTGAATTTGTGCTGGGTGATGATGTGATTTTGCATTTAAATATCTGTCTGTATGTGTAGGTTTTCTATACACGGTGTATTCGAAATGTCCGTTATGTAGTTTTGTGACCAAAACATCTAAAAATGGTAGTTTGTTGTTTTCGTCTAGCTCTAGAGTAAATTGTATTCTGGGGTGGATTGAATTTACGTGAGTCAGAAATTTTTCGAGCTCTGCATGACCATGTTGCCATATAATAAATATGTCATCCACATAACGAATCCATAATTTGGGTTTTAAACTTGCTTTCTCAAGAGCTTCTTTCTCGAAGTATATCATAAATAAATTCGCGACTACTGGTGATAGCGAGGACCCCATTGGAGCACCATCCATTTGTTTATACATTTGCCCGTTAAAAGAAAAATAAGTATTTTTGAGGCAATGCTCCGAGAGTTCTATTATATGTGCCTGGAAATCCTCGTTCATAGCAATCTTGTCCAATGCTTCGTCGATTGGAATACTGGGATATAACGATTTGACATCTAGGCTTGCTATGATATCGTTTTTTTCAAGGACGATATCTCGTATAATTCGAGTGAAATGCTCCGTGTTTTTTACAAATGAATCAGCTTTTTCTACAGTTGGTTGCATAATTTCAGAGAGATATTTCTCCAGTTTTTGTAGCGGCGAATTAACAGCACTAACAATAGGTCTGATAGGCGCCCCTGGTTTGTGTATTTTTGGTAAACCATAGAGTTTAGGACATCTGCTCGACTTTTCCCGTGGTATGATTTTTTGTTGAATTTCGGGGTTTATTGGTGAACTTTTTATTTTATTTTTAGTTGTTTTTTCTAGGTACGTTGTCGGGTCCCTTGGAACAGGCCTATAGTCTTGTAGGATATCTTGCATTTTTTGTACGTAATCTTGAGTATTCATAACCACAGTTGCGTTTCCTTTATCTGCTGGAAGGATTGTGATGTCTTTATTTTTTCGAAGGTTTATTAGGGCCCTTTGTTCAGTGGCATTTAGGTTTTGTTTTGGTGTTTTGCTTGTTCTTAAAATTCTTGCCACCTCTTGTCGAATCTCCTCTGCTTTTGTTTCTTCAAAGGAGTCAAGGACAGCTTCCACTCCAGCTATTATTTCAGAACAAGCAAAACACCAAAACAAAACCTAAATGCCACTGAACAAAGGGTCCTAATAAACCTTCGAAAAAATAAAGACATCACGATCCTTCCAGCAGATAAAGGAAACGCAACTGTGGTTATGAATACTCAAGATTACGTACAAAAAATGCAAGATATCCTACAAGACTATAGGCCTGTTCCAAGGGACCCGACAACGTACCTAGAAAAAACAACTAAAAACAAAATAAAAAGTTCACCAATAAACCCCGAAATTCAACAAAAAATCATACCACGGGAAAAGTCGAGCAGATGTCCTAAACTCTATGGTTTACCAAAAATACACAAACCAGGGGCGCCTATCAGACCTATTGTTAGTGCTGTTAATTCGCCGCTACAAAAACTGGAGAAATACCTTTCTGAAATTATGCAACCAACTGTAGAAAAAGCTGATTCATTTGTAAAAAACTCGGGCATTTCACTCGAATTATACGAGATATCGTCCTTGAAAAAAACGATATCATAGCAAGCCTAGATGTCAAATCGTTATATCCCAGTATTCCAATCGACGAAGCATTGGACAAGATTGCTATGAACGAGGATTTCCAGGCACATATAATAGAACTCTCGGAGCATTGCCTCAAAAATACTTATTTTTCTTTCAACGGGCAAATGTATAAACAAATGGATGGTGCTCCAATGGGGTCCTCGCTATCACCAGTAGTCGCGAATTTATTTATGATATACTTCGAGAAAGAAGCTCTTGAGAAAGCAAGTTTAAAACCCAAATTATGGATTCGTTATGTGGATGACATATTTATTATATGGCAACATGGTCATGCACAGCTCGAAAAATTTCTGACTCACGTAAATTCAATCCACCCCAGAATACAATTTACTCTAGAGCTAGAGGAAAACAACAAACTACCATTTTTAGATGTTTTGGTCACAAAACTACATAACGGACATTTCGAATACACCGTGTATAGAAAACCGACACATACAGACAGATATTTAAATGCAAAATCACATCATCACCCAGCACAAATTCAAGCTGTGGCAAATACTCTAATATCTAGACCGGGCGACTAACTGAAACACAGACGAGACAAAACGAACTTAAGGTAGTATCTAGTGCTTTAAAGAAAAATGGCTACACAAATCGTACCATAGAGAAAGCTATTAATGCACAGGTTTCCCGAACAACGAACAACAAAAAATATGAGCCGGGAAAGCAACGAGTAGTCTTCCATATGTAAAAGGCACAACAGACAGAATCGGAAGAATTCTGAGGAAACACAACATACAAACAATACACAAGCCACAAACAACTATAGGTAAACTACTCGGAAACCCAAAAGATAAAATCAAACTGGAAAACCACGGAGTGTACAGCATTCCGTGCCAGGACTGTGAGAAGTTGTACGTAGGGCAAACTAACAGGCGAATATCAGCAAGAGTGGAAGAGCATAAACTCAGCATCAGAAATAAACAAACAACCTCAGCTTTATTCCTACATCATCAGGAAACCGGCCATAAAATAAATTTCGATGGGTGTAGGGAGATTGCCAATATAGAGCATTATAAGACCAGAATAATCCGAGAAGCCATAGAAATTGAAAAACAAGGTGATTTGAATAAAAGGGACGAATCATTAAAACTACCAACAGTATGGAAGACAATAATCGACAAATCTAAAATCGCAAAAACTCAAGCGCAGTTAGCGCAACAACAACAGCACCATCCGGAAAACATAAATAACGACCAACGCCTGCGCAGATATAACCTTCGGCCCCGAGTGGGGGTATAAAAGGAAGCGTCGCAGTCACCAACACTTCAGTCTCCATTCGGACGCGAGAAAGAAAGCTTCGAAAATGCCAAATGTGATTTTGGCGAAACGTCAGCAAAACTGTTCTTTTCAGAACGACAGTAGTGAACGGATGTACACCCGGAATGAAAACACATTGTATTTTTCCATCCGTGAAGGAGTAAAAATCAACACATATATATATATATATGTATATATATATATTTATATATATATTTATATATATATATATACACTTATACTTATAAAAAAATCTTTCTTGGGAATAGTGTTCACAATATAACATATCATTGATGTTGGATGATTTAATTTTTAAAAACGTTTCCACCATTTTATGGCCTTAGATATCCTTAATCAGTTATCTAAAACAAAATACATAGTAGTATGTATGACTTGTTTTTTAAAAAATTTTAAACATAAATGTTACAATGTTTGTGATTTGTCTTAAATAGATTAAGGTAAGCCGAAAAAGATTATACTATTTCAAACTTTTAAAGTTTCTATATATATCCTCACAGAATTTTAGAATTAAAAATTATAATGGATAATACTAAACTCCCAAGGCAGTCACTTTATTTTGTTTTAGATAACTGATGAAGGCTATAAAATGGTCGAAACGTTTTGGTGTTATATTGTGAACACTATTCCCAGGTAAGATTTTTTATAAGAATATAGGAAATATCTATTTACGTTTTATTTTTATTTGACCAAGCTTTCAAAATATTTTTTTATTTCATTATCTTAAAATTTAAAACATTTAATTTATTAGTTATATTATTATACATATAATAATAGTATATGTTTCTAGGCTTACATATAATAAAAACAAAATAGACTTATAGAGATTTTGAGAAAAATGCCTGTTTAAATCAGGTATTTCGACCTAAAATTTGATGTCAAATGACAATAAATATATTTTTGTTTTGTTACTGAAGTATGGCAATAAACTGAAAGCTTCGAACTTAAAGGTTATGAGAATGTCGTAAACATTCTCATTTGATAAATTATGTCATACGAAGGATATTGTTTAAATTTTAGGTAAAAATAGCAAGGGTATGTATAGGAAAGCAAACTTTAGAATCATTCATATAATTAGTTATAATTGTTATCACTACTACTATTATTATTATTGGAAAATTGTGTTTCATCTAAAAATAAAATATAGGAGTAATAAATAAAAAAAAATAAAATATTCGATATCAGTTTAATTATTCATTGCCAAAGGTTCTTTTTTAATTTCCGCCATCTCTAAAAATGTTCTTTGAAAGTTTCTTGAAAATTGCACGTGTGACCAGTAGCAATTATATGTTCTGATAGTGTGCAAGATCTTTTGTTTAATCTTGCGACACTTTTATGTAATGCATTTCTTTTGGTAATTTTTTGTGAAGTTTGACCAATATATTTTTTATTACAAGGAATCCAGTAGACACAATTCGATGTGTTTGAAACTGGAACTGATCTTTTCATTTACTATAAACTATGCCAATAGTTTTTATGATTTTTTGAAATATATTTCTTTTCGATTTTTAAAAATGTTAATAATTTTTGGACTTAAATTATGAATATAAGGAATTGATCCAAAGAAAAATTTATTTCAGGATTTAAATTTTCTAGATTTTGAGGAATATTTGTATTATTGAGTGTATGCAATACTTTTCTTATTATATCATCCACATAAGAATTATGTATATGTATATTGTTTTATTATGTTGAAATTCCTTTATTTTAAAGTTGGATAGAAAAGTATTACTATCCTGTTTTTTAAGCCTAAAATCCCATTTATTTTCATTTTATTAAAATGGTATGATATGTAGTTTATGTATCTTCCTGAACTGGTAGGTTTTATATACAAGTCATACTTATAAAGTCTAATAACTCTTGTATCTAGATAAAGCACAGGTTACAGTCATTTTCTCTTTCGATAGAAAATGTCCAATCTTACACCAAAATTAATAGAAATGCGACAACTTCAATCGAAAAACCTGTAATGATCTAATCAACAATTTAAAAACTTGTAATATGATAACTTAAGTAGAATGGAAAAAATTAAAATCCTATAATTCTGTTTGTCCTAAATTTTATGGTCTCCCTTAAATTTACAAACCTACATTATCTTTATGACCTATTGTTTCAACAATTAACTCACCGAATAGTAAATTAACTCTCTTTGTTACAGTTTAACTTAATCTTATGATTCTCAAAATATATATTTAAAAGGTTCTTTTGAATTTTCTAATTTTCTAAAATTTTCCCATCGACAAAAGAATTTCAACATACTAAAACAAATACTTATCCTGTAAATATAATTCCTTATATTCATATTTTAAGTCCAAAAATTATTAAAATTTTTAAAAATGAAAAAAATCAAATATCTCAAAAAAACATAAAATCTGTTGAAACGCTATACAGGGTGTTAATTAATGTCGTGGACATATTTCAGGGGGTGATAGTACTCGACAAAATAGAAAAAAAATGCCAATATATATACATGGTCAAAAATGCACCATTTTCGTTATTCAGGGTGTCAAAGTTTCAATTTTTTTCTCGTTTTTTGCGTTTTTTTCCAGTTCCTTCTGAGACAATTAGTTCAGATTTAGAACATGTATTATTTTTAAGAACCTCTACGATAAAACATTAAAATCGTGGATGGTAGTATACAGGGTGTTACATTTTTTTGCACCACCTACAAGTTTATCTTGCGGAACTTTTTTTGCAGCACCCTGTATAAATTCTGATATAAAATTTAAACTCTTTGTTCATTTCTTTAGCTCTTTCGTATTTCGCATTATTCTCGTATCTATCACAGTTTTCGACTTATTTGCAATAATCGATGCATTGCATGCGATGTAGGCGAAATTAAGCAAAAAATTAAGAAACGGGTTTTATTTTAAATCAACCAACATGATAATGAACAATCAGATAAGATTATTCGCCTTATGGACTGACGGACTCAACTCAAATATTCCAGGAGTATTGGTAATGATGTCGCATGAAGCTATTAAATCTTAAATCTTCTGTCTGGATTGTGGTCTGATACACCAATGTTTTCAGGTGTCCCCAGAAAAAGCAATCCAGGCTATTCGGATCTGGAGATCTAGGGGGCCAGGGCTGAGGTCCCTCTCGCCCTATCCAACGGTTGTTTAAATTATTATTTAGAAACTCCCTCACCTCTATGCTGAAATGTGCTGGTGCACCATCGTGCATGAACCATATTTGATTCTAGCAATACTGGGAGTTCGTCTTCGAGAAATTGACGATAATATCGTCCGTTTAGTCTTGCTGGCAGGAAAAATGGACCTATCAAATAATCTCTAATAATGCCGGCCCACACATTTACTGAACATTTTTGCTGGAAGTTATTTTCATGTATCGAATACGGATTCTCTTCTGCCCAAAAATGATTGTTATGAAAATTACGTATGACATTCCTAGAAAAATTTGCTTCATCGCTAAATAAAATCGTGTTAATAAATAATGGATTTTGGGCTAGCATTTGTAAGAACCACTTGCAAAAATTTAAACGGAGTGGAAAGTCACGTGGGAGAAGAGCTTGAACCCTTTGGATATGGTAAGGATACATTAAGTTGTGTAACAAAATTTTCCATACAAGCACAAATGAAATGTTAAGTGTTGCTCCAATTTTCCTCGTACTGGTAGCAGAATCATTTTCTACTGCATTCAGGACTGCTTCCTCGACTTCAGGAGTCCTAACCGTTCTATTTGCTCCTGATAAATGAGTGGATTTCTCGAATGATCCATTTACACATAGTCGATTACGTACCTTTGCAAATGTTTGTCTATTGGGCACCATGCGATTTGGATATTTCTGTTCATAGAGTCGTCTGGCTTCATAACAATTGCCGTTGGCAAGTCCATAAATGAAATGAATTTCTGCATATTCTTGATTTGTGAATTCAACCATCATTAAACAACTCGAAACAACTACGGAAACGTCAAACAAAAAAATATTTCTTACAAAATGTCAGATTAAACAATAGAATTAACAAATGACCTGCCTCAGCCTACTACCTTTTTTCCAGTTTCATTATTTAGCCTACACTTAATTTGCATCTATATCAATTATTGCAAATAAGTCGAAAACTGTGATAGATACGAGAATAATGCAAAATTCGAAAGAGCTAAAGAAATGAACAAAGAGTTTAAATTTTATATCAGAATTCATACAGGGTGCTGCAAAAAAAAAGTTCCGCAAGATAAACTTGTAGGTGGTGCAAAAAAATGTAACACCCTGTATACTACCATCCACGATTTTAATATTTTATCGTAGAGGTTCTTAAAAATAATACATGTTCTAAATTTGAACTAATTGTCTCAGAAGGAACTAAAAAAAAACGCAAAAAACGAGAAAAAAATTGAAACTTTGACACCCTGTGTAACGAAAATGGTGCGCTTTTGGCCATGTATATATATTGGAATTTTTTTTTTATTTTGTCGAGTACTATCACCCCCTGAAATATGTCCACGACATTAATTAACACCCTGTATAGTAAATTAAAAGATCAAGATAAAGTTTCAAACAAATCGAATTGTGTCTACTGTATTCCTTGTAATAAATGTAATAAAAAATTGAATGGTCAACCTTCACAAAAAATTACCAAAAGAAATGCCTTACATAAAAGTGACGCAAGATTAAACAAAAGATCTTGCTGACTATCGGAACATATAATTGATACTGGTCACACAGGCAATTTTCGAGAAACTAAAATATTATACGTAGAAAATAATACCACCTAAAGAACATTTTTATAAATGGCAGAAATTAAAAAAGAACCTTTGGCAATGAATAAGAAAACAGATATCGAAAATTTAAGTTCAATTTACTCTTATATTTTATTTTAAGGTGAAATAAAATTTTCCAATGATGGCACTAGTAGTAATAATAACAATAATAATTAATTATATGAATGATTCTAAGGTTTGATTTGCTGTACATACTCTTACTATTTTTAACTAAAATTTAAAAATATCCTTGTTATGACATAAATTTCAAATTGACGTTGTATAAATATCTGATTTAAACAAGCATTTTTCTCAAAATCCCTACAAGTCTTTTTCGTTTTATTATATGTAAGTCTAAAAACATGTATTATTAATATTTTATTAATTAAATTAAATTGTTTAAATTTTACTGAAGAAATAAAAATATTTAGAAAGCTTGGTCAAATAAAACGCAAATAAAGACATTTTCTGGCCGAATTTTACGAGATTTTCTTATTTTTCGGGTATTTCGGTTTTAACACTGATACCTATATTTATATATATATATATATATATATATATATATATATATATATATATATATATATATATATATATATATATATATATATATATATATATATATTAGAAATTTTTTTTTGTTTAGTTCTGAACCTTATATACATATATATTCTAATTTTGTTTTCTTGGGTATTTTGGTTCGATAGTAGGAATAAAATTAAAACAAATTTAATTTCATTTTTGTTACATTTTTATAGACGTTTCGACCATTTTTGGTTGGTCTTCATCAGTATTTTTTTTGTGTGTCTGTAATAATAGAAAACCGAGATAAGATATTTTTCTTAAAAGACTATTATAAATTGTATGGACAAATTATTAATAATATTATTTTAACATTTTAGATGACTTACCATAAGAAGGATCTTTCAGAATTCAAGAACGTCATACAGATTAAAATTACTATAATATTAATTGATACGAGAGAGAGAGAGAAAGAGAGAGAATTTAAAGGTTTTAGGGCGCATCGGCAACTATGGCCATTTAGCGCACTTATTTCGTTTTAGTTTAGACTTTATTTATTAAGTTTAATTCTTTAAGGAAGTTGCATATATTGATTATATTTGTTCGACTTATGGATAATGCTAAGCGGATGTTGTTAGAGTTTATAGAATGTTTGTTTCTGATGTTTTCAAGGTAAAGGCAGTCTAGGAGAAGATGTTTTACTGACATTTGTTCGTTACAGAAAGGACAAATGGGGTAGGGGTCGGAGTTCATAAGATGTTCATGAGTGAATTTAGTGTGTCCAATCATTAATCTGTTCATGATAATAGATTGCTTTCTATTGACTGAGGAGCTGATCAATGAGGAGTAAAAATTTGGTTTAATTTCGATTAATTTGTTGTTGCCCTCATAAAGGTCCCATTCTAGTTGGCATAAGTTTTTTATGGTGGTCTGTATAAGAGGAAGTACCTCGATGGCAAGATATATGTTAGAATGTAAAAGTGGGGAAGTTGTAGGAGTCTTTGCAAGGCGATCAGCATGTTCGTTGCCCTTTATACCAATATGACTCGGAATCCAAATAAAGGAAATGTTTGAGTGGTATATTTCAGCTCTGATAATCAAGTTGTGGATGTCATATAAGAGGGGATGAGTAGAAAAAAAGTTATTCATAGATTGCAGGGCACTGAGAGAGTCGGTGGCAATTACCCAATTATCCTTAGGATAGCTTATTATATGTTCAATGGATGATTTGATAGCGAATAATTCAGCGGTGAATATGCTGCAGTGTTTGTTAAGGTTAAAGTTTCTGGATATGTCATTTGAGTAAAATGCTGCACCAACATATGTGAGGGATTTAGAGCCATCTGTGAAAAGTATTTTATGATTCGGATATTGGTTAGTTATTATAAATTGAAAATGATTTCTGATTATTTCAGGATTTGTGATGTTTTTATCATATTTTAACAGATCAAGGTTGATATTAAGGGGGTTGCGAGTCCATGGAGGAAAGACATGAATTGAAAGATTTTCAGCAGGGGGAAAAATAAGGCCATTTTCTGATGAAGACTTTATGAAAGTAATGTTGGTGCTAACAGTTTCATTGGAGGAGAAAGAGTAAGGAGGGATGGAGGGTGTGAAGTATATTTGATGTAAGGGGGACTGTTTCTTAAACCAAAGCTTGCTTGAGTATTTGTATAATAAATATAACCGTCTCAGATGTAGAGGTTCTGTTACAGATAGACAGTGAATACTGGGAATAGGGCTAGTTTGGTATGCTCCTAGTGCAAGTCGTAAGCATTGATTTTGTATGCAGTCAAGTTTTTTTATGTAAGATTGTCTTGCAGAAGAGTATATGATACAACCGTAGTCCAATTTTGATCTAATAATGCTTTTGTAGAGGGATAATAGGGTGAGTGTGTCTGACCCCCAAGAGCAATTTGATAGCATTTTGAGCATCATGATATCTTTTGAGCATTTAGATTTAATGAATTTGAAATGTTCTATCCAGTTTAGTTTACTATCAAGGATCATACCAAGGAATTTGGAATGTGAAAGTATTGGAATTTCATTGTGATTGATGGAAAGAGAGTTCATTCGAGAGCAGTTCCTTTTCCTGCAAAAATGGGTAACTGATGATTTGGAGTGGGAAAATAGAAATCCATGCTGGGAAGACCAATTGTGTAGTGAGTTAAGAGTAATTTGAAGTTTTCTCTCACAAGTTCTAGAATGTTGGGACGAATAGTATATTACTAAATCGTCGGCGTACAGGCGATAAGAAATATCTGGATGAATGTATTCTTTAATGTTGGATAATCCTATGATGAATAATGAAGGACTAAGGACTGATCCCTGTGGTATTCCATTTTCTAGTGGATATGTTTTGGATAAAGTATGACCAACTCTTGTCTGAAAAGATCTGTTGTGAAGGAAGTTTTCTATGAATATGGGGAGATTACCTCGGATATTCCATTCAAATAGGGTTTTAAGGATATTATTCTTCCTTGCTATGTCAAAGGCATGACTTAGATCCAAAAATACAGCTATTAAATGATTTTTCCTATGAAAGTTCGTTTGTAAGTCAATTTCAAAACCGACTAGATGATCAATTGTAGAATAGCCTTTGCGAAATCCAAATTGATTGACATCTATCAGTTTATTTTTTTCAAGGTACCACATGAGTCTGAAATTGACCATTCTTTCCATTATCTTGCTAAGGTGGTTTGTAAGGGATATTGGTCTATAATTATCAGTGTGTGATCTTGGTTTATTAGCCTTATGAATGGGTATTAATATTGAATGGCTCCATGAAGAAGGAAAGGTGTGTGAGGACCAAATATGATTAAAGATATCAAGTAGGAAGACAAGGGCAGGTTTAGGAAGGTTTGTGATCATGGGTATAACTATATTGTCAGGACTAGGAGCGCTATGCCTGCAATATGAGAGGGAGTAATATAGTTCTTCGATGGTAAAAGGAAGATTATATGAGTAGTCAGTTGAACAATAAAAGTTTATAGGAGATTCATTGTTGGATAGTAACCGGTTTTCATGTGAATTACTTAAATTGTTATTACTGTAAATATTATGATAATGTTTAGCAAAAGCATCGCAGATGTTTTCAGGATTGGTTGTCCATATGTTATTATCATATATGCCTGTAATTAGTCTAGTGGGACGACCTTTAAGTCTATTTATTTTGTTCCATATTTCTTGACTAGAGGAATTTGAATTTATGGAAGATATGTATTTTTTCCAGGAAGTTTCTTTAGCTAATTTGATAACTCTTTTGGCTTTTGCTCTTGCTTGTTTGAAACGAATGAAGTTTTGAGTGGATGGATTATGTTTAAAGTGTAAAAGTGACTTTTTCCTATTTAAGATGGCGGTTTTACAATCCCCATTCCACCAGGGGAGGGGGGGTTTATTAGGGAATATGTAGGACTTAGGGATGTTGGAGTCAGCACATTTTATGATGGCGTTTACCATCTTTTCTATGGTAACCTCTATATTGAGAGATATTTCTTCAGGGCAGTTAAAAGATTCTTTATAGTTCTTCCAGTCTGCCCTGGAGAGATTGTAGACTGTTATAATATTAGTAGATGGGGACCAATTTAAGGGTCTGCAAAGAACAGGGAAATGATCGAATAATTGTAAGATTAGGTGTACCCATAGTGAGGTCTATGGATGAGAATGTTCCTGAGGAAGAGCATATATATGTATGGGATCCATTATTTAATAGATGTAGAGAATTTTTCAGAATAAACTGTTCAACGATATGTCCTTTGTTATTATTGTGGGAGGAACCCCACATGGAGTGGTGAGAATTAAAGTCGCCGCCTAGGATAAATGGAGAAGGGAGTTGTTGTATTAAAGAGTTGAGTGATTCGAGGTCTAAAATGTGAGCAGGAGGGATGTATAAGGAGCAGAAGGATATGTTGTGGTTTTTAATTTTAACGGCTGAGGCCTCCAGGAGAGTGTTAAGTTGAATTTCTTCGAAGTCATATTGGTCCGATATGAGGATGGCAACGCCACCTGACGCTTTATTAAGATTGATAAGATCTTTCCTGGTTATGTTGAAATGTTTAAGAGAAAAATTTTTGTTTGGGGATAAATTAGTTTCTTGTAATAAGATTATGGATGGTTTAAAATTATTTATTATTATTTTAAGGTCTTCCAGTCTATTATTAAGGCCTAAAAGATTCCATTGTAGGAATGTTGGATGGAACAGGATTACTTGTTTGATTTGGAACGATCTTTCTGTGAATCTTTCTTTTTTGAGTGAGAGGAAGACTGGTTTCTAGAAGAGGACGAAGATATAGAAGAGTCAGACGATCCTCGTCTTGTTGAGGAGTCGTGCCTAGATTTAGATGAAGAAGATTTGTTGGTAGAAACAAAAGAGCTTGGGGAAGACGAGAGGAAAGGTTGTGATGAGGAAAGGTTTGTGAGTTGGGGGGGAGCTAGAATGGGTTTAGTGTGGGAGGGAGTTTTAGGATGTAGGGAAGAGGCATTGTTGGGGAGGATCATGGGGGAGGACGGTTTGGAGGAAGCGTCGGGAGTACTATTGACAGTGTTAGCAACAGGAGGATTGTGCTGGGATGAGCTGGAGTTGGGTTTTTTAAGGATTGATGAAAAGAGGTTCTTTTTCCTGGGGTCTTGAGCTGCAAGTATATTCCTAGCATCACCATATGACAGTTTTTCGGTAGTTTTTAGTTTTTGGATGTTGATTTCATGTTTGTAAACTGCACAGCCTTTATATCTGGGGGAGTGGTTTTCATTACAATTGACGCAGAGGGGAGGAGGAGAACAGGGTTTGTCTGGGTGGATGTTTTTACCACAAGAGGGGCATAAAGGTTCGTTGGTACAATTTATTTGTATTATGTATTTTTAAATTTTTTGCTATGGTGGGAGAAATATAGTTTTTGTTTTCCCAGATTTTGATTAGTTCATTATTTTTTTTTTGTAGTATATTAGTGGGGTCGTTAGAGATGAGTTTATAAGTTTCCTCGTTATTCAAAAGGGATTCCAATTTATTATCATATTCGTTTTCATACATAATGACTGTTTTGTTTGACTTATCTGGTCTTAAGATTTTTAAGTTTTGGTGCTCTTTTAAAAAGGATTTTGTTTTACTTAACTTTTTACATAGTTCATTATCTATATTTTGGTTCTTCGTTTTATATTTTTTAGAATTAAGTTTATTTTTGTAAGATGTGAGGGCATTACAACATGTTGTTCTGATCTCGTCTTTTTTTTCCTGATTTAAGTTGTTAATGGCTGTGTCAATGGATGAGATAATTTAAAAATACATAACGCTCAAGCGCCAAAAATATACGGGCTACCAAAACTCCATAAGGATGGTATACCCTTACGGCCTATCATCTCATGTACCCAATCACCTCTAAATGGTCTCTCAAAATTCCTGAAAACTATTTTAGCAAATGTCATAAACAAAACTAATACTTTCATCAAAGACTCTTGGGATTTTAAAGAAAAAATAAAAAACATCCAAATACCAAATAACCACACTTTAATCTCGCTAGACGTAGTCTCACTACATTCCAATTGATCTAACATTCGAAATCTTCAGGAAAAAATGGAATGATATAAAAAAACATACTGATATCCCACTTGATGAATTTTTAAAAGGAATAGAATTAGTTCTAAAATCCACTTACTTTATGCATAAAAACAAATTCTATAAACAACTTGACGGCTGTGCAATGGGCTCATCTATTTCAAGTGTCGTTGCACAATTAGTGATGGAAGAATTAGAAAACAACGTTATTAAAAACTTAAATTTTAAACTTCCATTCTTCTACAGATACGTTGATGATTGTTTAACAATCATACCACAAGGAAAAAGCGAATATATCCTTAACGCGTTTAACAATTTTCACCAAAAACTTAATTTCACCATCGAAACTGAAAAAGATAAAAAAATAAATTTTCTAGACATGACCTTATATAACAAAGAAACTTGCATAAAAACAAAGTGGTATACAAAAAATACTTGGTCTGGTAGATACATAAACTATCTTTCGCAACACCCACACTCCCAAAAAATCTGTCATTATAGGGCTCGCGGATAGGGCAATCAAATTAAGCGATCTAGAATTTCGACAAGAAGCTATCCAAAAAGCAAAAAATACTTTATTAAAAAACAGCTACCCAATGGAATTAATAAACTCAATTTTTAAGTCCCGATTAAATAACATTAATAAAAATAATTCTAACCCCAGCAACAATCAAAGCAATAAAAATAAATATATTTCAATACCCTATATTCAAGGACTGTCGGAAAATTTACAAAAATCCCTTAAAAAACAAGATCTAACCGTATCTCACAAAAGTTACAATACCCTACAAAAACAATTTTTTTCCTCTTTAAAATCAAAAACACCTAAGTTTCAAAAAACACACACTATATACAAAATAAAATGCAACGACTGCCCAAAGGTCTATATAGGGCAAACCACACAGTATCTTAAAAATCGTTTGAATGGACACAAGTATGATAAAAAAAATAAAACAGCGCTTATAAATCACGAAACAGAATATAAACATACTTTTAACTTTCAAGATACTACTATTCTAAATACGGAAATTAATCAAAAAAAGAGAGAGTTTCTGGAAATGTTATACATAAAACGGGAGATCAATGCTATAAATGACAAAACAGACATAAAGAATTTGAGCCAAATATATTATAACGTTATCAAATAACTCTAAAACTGACTTCATATATACATTAAATTAATATAAAAAAAAACAAACTAAATTAGCCCCCTTTCTTCTAAATTCAAAAGTAAATAAACAATATATCACCTTTTAAATAATAAAACAGTTCAAAACATCTCGGTTTTCTATTGTTACAGACACACAAAAAAAATACTGATGAAGACCAACCATAAATAGTCGAAACGTCTATAAAAATGTAACAAAAATGAAATTAAATTTGTTTTTATTTTATTCCTACTATCGAATCAAAATACCCAAGAAAACAAAATTATATATATATATATATATATATATATATATATATATATATATATATATATATATATATATATATATATATATACATATATATATATACTTAAATACAATAATAATTGGAACTTTGTGACATTCAGCCGAAAGAAGGTACATAAAGAAAAAACAAAAATATGACTTATAGAATTTAAAGGGGATTTTATTTCTGTAAAGAAATATTAGATAACTGTTAAAGCAATAATTAAATTTTAATAAAATAATATATATATATATATATATATATATATATATATATATATATATATATATATATATATATATATTATATATATATATATATATATATATATATATATATATATATATATATATATATATATATATATATATATATATATATTATATATATATATATATATATATATATATATATATATATATATATATATATATATATATATATATATATATATATATATATATATATATATATATATATATATATATATATATATATATATATATATATATATATATATATATATATATATATATATATATATATATATATATATATATATATATATATATATATATATATATATATATATATATATATATATATATATATATATATATATATAATCAAAACAAGGAAAATATTAACGAGGCAAGAACTATAGAATAATAGGACTTAGTCCACACACAGTCATCAACAGGGGAAAATCCGACATTTGTGATTAACAAGACAACATCTAAAATCTTTGCCGGACTTGATACTCTATTAACACGGAGCAGCATAAAGTCACCTGTGGCGAACCTCTTAACCCAAGAGTAATTAAATCAAAACAAGAAAGGTATTAACGTGGCAAGAACTATAGCGTAGTTGAAAAAATGATTTCTTTGGGATGACCACTAAAGCAAAAATGAATTTGGACAACTGTCGACACGTGTTTCTGACTTAAAGGTCTTCATCAGTATCGTCAACTAATTGAGAGACGAGTACAACTAGTGCCAAAACTTAACAAGCAAAACCACACCAAGTCACCAAGGGGATCAAATCCGATATTTGTGATTAACAACAGAACATCCAAAATTTTCGCCGGCCTTGATACTCTATTACCACGGAGCAGCATAAAGCTTAAGAGTTTCGCCACATGTGGCTTTATGCTACTGCGTGGTAATAGAATATCAAGTGCGGCGAAGCTTTCGGATGTTCTCTTAAATCACAAATATCGGTTTTGCCCAGGTTGTTCACTCTGGTGTGGCTTTGTTTATTAAGTTTGGACACTAGTTTTATTCGTCTCTCAACTAGTTGACTGTACTAAGGAAGACCTTAATAATATAATATATATATATATATATATATATATATATATATATATATATATATATATATATATATATATATATATATATATATATATATATATATATATATATATATATATATATATATATATATATATATATATATATATATATATATATATATATATATATATAACGGTAAGGATTACTCCTTCACCATTTTGTCGAGAATCGACCAACACATGACGCTATGTTTGTTTCCAGGGCCAAGGTGCCAACCAACATGGTCATGCCAATCGGTTTTAATACCGATACCCCCCAAGGGAAACTGCCTGATGAGCCTTGCCGGGGCAGATTGGCACCTTGGCCCTGGAAACAAACATAGCGTCATGTGTTGGTCGATTCTCGACAAAATGGTGAAGGAGTAATCCTTACCGTTACTGGTTTCGTATAACTTTTACGACCAAGAACCGCGCAGAAATTGAAATGTTGATTTTTACTCCTTCACGGATGGAAAAATACAATGTGTTTTCATTCCGGGTGTACATCCGTTCACTACTGTCGTTCTGAAAAGAACAGTTTTGCTGACGTTTCGCCAAAATCTCATTTGGCATTTTCGAAGCTTTCTTTCTCGCGTCCGAATAGAGACTGAAGTGTTGGTGACTGCGACGCTTCCTTTTTACATCCCCACTCGGGGCCGAAGGTTATATCTGCGCAGG
>JAUTXW010000763.1:0-62500 GCA_030620095.1 Kuschelorhynchus macadamiae | reverse complement strand
TTTAAACCCAAAATTTTTAATGACAGAATTATGATCAAAGGAAAGCGGATGCGATGACATGTGTGACGAGGAAAAAATAGACAAGATATCAGGGTGATTAGAAGACCATTTTCGGAACTCAAATCTTCCCCTTTGTAAAAGAGAGATCAGTTCATCATGAAGTGTGATTGTGGAGGCTAAAGAGTCACAACTGCAACAAATTTCATCTATATAGGTTGAGTTAAGCAAAGCGGCAGCAGCAAGGGATATTTTTTTCCATCTGTACTTGCTAACTCTTGAATAACGCGTAAGGCTAAAAAAGGGCTACAATTTAAATCATATGTTACTGTTAATAAAGAAAAGTCTTGTAAAGGTTCATTACGATTAAAATGCTAAATAATTCTTTGATAATCGGAATCTTAAGGGGCAGTTATGATTTGTTTAACGAAATTGAATGAAACTCCATGTTGTACCAAATAGTAACAATTTTCATTTTTTGCGGGAATAACAGCTTTCATATTCTCGCATAAAATCGCAATATTGCGTATAAAAATGTAAATTTTTTAATAAGGGATTTTCTAAACTTAAGAAGCGTTTAATGGTTAAGTCACGCATGCTGGGAAATCTAGGGGCGAGTTCATGAAATGGCAGAGATACAATAAATCGGCCATCTTCAGTGCGCTGATAAGAACCACAAAAAATCTACTTGCAGACTTCGTTTTCAGATCTTGCAACTTTAACTTCGTGAACATTTTCTAACTCGTAATATTTGCTAAAACTTTCAGATAAACAAGGTTCATGTAAAAAAGTACAAAAAAGGGAATTAATGGCTTGCGAAGAGTCTGAAACTTTTCCCATCAGAACATAACCAAAAATAGTTAGCAAGGCGTCTGGTTGATTCAAGGAGTGTAAAACAGGCGATCTAAATTTATATTTGAAATGTCATTAATTGAAATAACAGGCTTTTTGCTACCAGTAAGTAATAATATTAAATGTAACTTCTCCCAAAATGCGAACGGTTGAAGTTTGGTTAATGCCCCGAATAATTGTGTGCGGGTGGTATTTTTTTAAGCCTAAAGTTCTCAAACATCTTACAGAAATTAAGGGATTTACTATCCGAGTCTATTACAGCTCTAAAGCTGTGAAAATTGTCAAGAATATCAGAGATATCTACTCTTACTGTCGCCAGCAATACATTGGCTGGTTTATGGTTCACGAATCCTGTAAGTGTATGTTCTTCGGTTATAGTAGAGGTGAAAGCGACTGGTTTAGGTACATTATTTATTGTAGGTAAATTAGGGCTGTGAGAGATATTATCATCGCGATTTTTTTTTAGAAAATGTAAAAGCGTGTGATGTTGAAAACCACATTCTTTACACCTAGAAGTAGATCTACATGTTTTAAGATCATGCATCCTACTTAAACAATTGAAGCACAAATTTTCCTTTTGACAGATTTTCTTTCTTTCGATAGCATTTTCAGAAAAAAATTGTTTGCATTGATATAACAAATGTTTGTCTTTACATAATACACAAATACTGTTATTAACTTGTCCATAAAGCGTTTGCCTTGGCACATTAGTAGGCTTATTACCCGAAAAAGAACCTTTAGGTTTTGGTACGGTATAGTCTAATGTGCCTAATGCTATTTAAGAAATCAGCAAGTTTTTTGTAATCTGGAATATTGACTGAGTCGTGCGATAGCTCAAAACCTCTCGCTGTTTGAGGATAAAGACGCTTTAACAACATATTTGTTAATATAAAATCCCTAAATAGATCAAAATTAAAATCAATATTTTTTAGGGCGGACAAATTTTCTGAAAATTTATCTAACAGTTTGCGAAGCTCTTGAGGCTTAGACCCCTCAATTTTTTGACAGTTCTCAATACTATTCCAATGAGAATAAGCTAAAAACCTAGGGTTTGTGTAGCGTTTAATTAAATTGCCATACTCGACCCTGTAGAGAGGAAACAAGATAATTGAATTTTTCGATATCTTTCAATGCGTTATTCGAATGCACAAGGGCATCAAACATATCCTTGAATGTAGGAAATAATTTATAATCTCCGCTAGATTTCATTAATTCTATTTTAGACGAGTTTAGCTTTTGTGTTGTTGCTAGAGTTTGAAATTGTTGTATTATGCACGATAGATTTGTTTAAATCACATTGAAAAAGTTCCGAAAAGGTGGCCTGAGTACTATAATAAGTCGATAAAAATGTATCTTTTACCTCATCTTCAGCATCCAGATCTAGAGTTGAATCCGAAGCAAGCAGAGAAATCAAGCTAGTATGATTTTATGAACTTATCACAAATAGTTTCCACTGCACTCATACGAATTTTGAACAACACTTTTTTAGTTCAGATAATTTGAATAAACGATCGATTTCGATCGATCGAAGAAGATTTTACTAAATTTGGTAAACAAACAATTAAAATCTTTAATTTAATTTATACAGTACCAAATTCCAGGTGTCACTGAAAACAGGTGAAGGTCGGATGACCGTTACAGATGCGCTAACGGTACCTGCAATTTTAAGCGAACCTTTAAAGAAATGGCGTACTTAACATCGAAATTATTTAAAAAATTTCACAATATATAAACTTACAAATTCTTTAGGTAATAACGGCTTAAAGATATGTGTAAAAATGCTCAATATATCGGCCAAACTGCCTGGAAATAGATTATAATAAAATAGCATAAAATATCACAAATTTAAATTTACATTAAATTTTCTAATTATTTCTTTTGAAAGAATTATATCAAATCCGGCACGAAGGACCAAATGTTGCATTCTTCGATAGTTAGAAGAGATTTCAAAATGGGCTGTATAGAATACTTTACCATTTTTTTTTCTAATTATAAAGAGGATAAAGGAATGCGTAAATAAAAATAAGAAAACAGGAAACTCACCGGAATCTCAATGGTCTATCAGCTGTCTTGTTCCTCGGGCTTCTTTTGATCTTCCAGAGAGCTCTCAATGTTCTTATCTTCGGGTTTGATTCAAAGAACACACGCAAGGATTCAAATAACCCTTACCAAAGTGATTTAAATGTTTAAAACAAATTCGGATTTATGCATTAGAATTAATAACCGAAAACGTGACCCGAACAAATGGACGTGCGTGATGCGAGAGAATTATTGGTAGTACCCTTTTTCGTCGTATATCCGAGTTTCAAAGGGATTGCTTTTTTCGCAAGTCCAAAATTAATGTAAATTACTGGCTGAAAAATAAGCGCGGATTTAAAATAATTATAATTATAATAAATTAAAATTTATTATAATGGATAAAAATACTATGGCTAGTTAAAAAAAATAATAAAATTAACATTTAATACCAAACAATATATACCTATATATATTATATATATATATATATATATATATATATATATATATATATATATATATATATATATATATATATATATATATAGATAGGGAGACGTTTGTCCCACATATGATATCTCACACTCATTACCTAGTATTTGGTAAATATATAATTCTCTAGCAGTGACAAGGGTGTTTTTGTTTTTGTGAACAAGAGAGCCAGATCTTTAAAAATACTGAGATTTAGATAGCGAGAAAACAACAAAAAAACTAACTCTCTTGTTCACGAAAACTAAAACACCCTTGTCACTGCTAGATAATTACAAACCTCTAGAAGCCTTAAAGGCAGAAACACCTCACACAAGAGCGACTGTCGGAGAGAGGTTCCACTTTTATGTTTAAAAATTCTCGAAAAAACGTGTTTGCCAGTTAACAAAATGAAGTCCCATCATGGACATCTATTAAGTATATAATTTTAATTTTTTTTAAATAAACAGAGTGATGATTTGGTACAACTAAATGTGTGTTCTTGTTTTAATAGCAAACCCACATTGGTATAATAGTTAGTTTCTAACTTGTTTCCTTTTTTAAATTATTTGTAGAAAAGTCCCGAGGAAGGGATAAAATTAATCCCGAAAGCTTGACAAAACAATAAAGGGTTCCACTCCTTTATTTGGCCTTTTATGTATATAAACTGCATTCCCGCTATCCGGAGGTTTCTTTTTGCTATATATATATATATATATATATATATATATATATATATATATATATATATATACATATATATAATATATATAATATATATATATATATATATATATATATATATATATATATATATATATATATATATATATAAAATATATATATAAAATATATATATAATATATATATATAATATATATATATAATATATATATATATATATATATATATATATATATATATATATATATATATTTTGGTGGTGTCAAGAAACGACCAAAACATCACCCTCTGTTTGTTTCAGAACCAAGGATCCAATCTGCTACCCTGGTATCTGCCCCGGCGAGGCTCATCAGGCAGTTTCCTTGGGAAGTATAGTATTAAAACCGAAATACCCGAACACCGAAACAAACAAGGTGTCATGTCGTCCTCTTTAAAACACAATGTCTCATGTCCATTCTGTTGAATGGAGGGTATCTTATGCGTGTGCTAAGGCGAACACGATACAAAATCATATATTTATGTACATATACATATGTAAGTCAGAAAATTGAAAACCTGAGCCTGGAAATAAATAATGACAAAAGCGAATAGATAATGATAGACGATTATCTGATAAAATTCAGTGTTACGAAAAATAAATGGAATTAGTAACAATATATCTAAGAAATAAAAGCATAAACAAATAAAAGCAATTTAAAAACAGACTTGGCAAATAATTAAGAGAGGCCTATCTATTACGCACTGATTAATACTTAATACTAGGAAACTGAGCAATAAGAAACGTGGGATATTAAAGTTGTGGAATTATTTGTAAGAGATATGTTAAAAAAAATGAATATCAAGTTTTATTCTACACTTTATGATTTATTTTTATTAGGATGGGCTGTGATAAAATGAAATAGAGAAAAGTTTAGATAAAAGAGAAACATTTTACTCGACTTTCCTCAAGGAAGGTAATGTTTTCCGGGTGTATTTATATGTCTGTTCCTTTAGACATCCTGTAGCCTTAATGGTTTGATGGGTTTTCATGTAAGTGTATTAGAAGTGTCGTTAGATTTGTAGTGTCATACAGTACACTTTATGACGAAATTATTATTTTACCAAGTGCTTTACTTTCGACCCTGTATATTCCAAATGGTTTATTGTTGGTGGATAAAAACAATATCGAGGAAATGTCAATGTTTCTCCGAGATAAAATTGACTGTGTTTTAATTGCTCCAATGCAGGACAATTTAAAATTTGTATTTAAAAATAAGTTGGGGGAATTAGTAATCTTAAAATTTTTAGAAGTCTTGTTTTCGCCTAGAAACACCTATTTTCTAAGAAATAACGAACGTGGTACATGTTCATGTATGGAAAAAGTGGAACTTCTTCATGTTTAGTCGAGTACAGAGATAGTATACTTACCTAGGAAATACAGAAAGTGGGATACAGGGTGATTTGTTATAAATGTACCACCCCGTATCTCCGTTAATTTTCATTCCTGAAAAAAAATATGTATACAAGACTTGAAGCAGTTCTATATTTTATTTCTATCGATTTTATTTTTATACAGGGAATAAAACAGTTCTTTTAATGGGACATCCTCCAAGAAGAACTTATTGATATCGAGTTTGTCGTGAACAGTTTTTCTACAAATAATTAAAAACTGATCCATCCTTGAACAATAATAATTCTTGTCTAGCATGTTAAAGGCCTGTAACAGTTTTTAATTATTTTTAGGAAAACCGTTCAAGATAACCCCATCAAACCCTCTACCAATAAATTCGTCTTGATGAACCCTATCGATATCTGTGAAAAAATATAGGATTCCATTAACAAAAATGTAAAAATGCCTTTTTGTGGCATACCTTGCGTCTGAAAAACTACTCATTAAATTAATTTCAAATTGTGCAAAGCATTAAGTGGGATATAGAGATAAACTGGCAAAATTATAAAAGAATTCAAGACAAAACGGCGCGGCGGTCAATCAAAATCAGTGCAAAAACTACCTATTCAATTTATTTTAAATCACGCTCAAAAACTAAATGTGGGTTAGGTAGAAACTTGTAAAATATTGGTACAAATTCAATATAGTTGAAAAAATATTTCTTGGGCACATAGCAAAATAGGTAGGTATCCCTATTATAAACTAACATACAAATAACGCCATTAAAAGCAGTCCGTGGGCCACCATCCACAGATATTCTAATATACTTATTATAGAGGGTGGCTCGGCCAGCCGATTCCATCATCTCGCATGCTAGACTTCAGCTTTTAATTAACGCGGTACGTAATACGTTCGCATACATCCCCATGCTATAACGTTCGTCGTAGCTTATATCACTCAACACCGACCCGTCCCGATGTGGCCGTATCCCCGAAATTTTTGCCATTTGAATACTACCATTTTTCAGGTATTAATTGTAATTATTATAAAATGATACTACTTATTTTTAAATTAATTTGTTAGTTCTTTACATTAGTCATAACTAATGATGGTTAATATATTATATTAGTAATTTTCACTTTATGTTACATGTTTAAATGTGGTGACGAAATGTGAAGTGAATATTTCAAAATATCATTTGCAATTTGTTATATAAGTCGGCCGGCCGCATAAATACCAACGTTTTTTATCATACTTGTGGCATAAGTGAAAAACAGCCTCTAATAAATAGTTATGGATATGCAAGAGACCCATTCCAACAAGTCGCTCCTGTGCTATAGTATTTGTTAGCCAAGTTTTTAATCGTAATCTTCACGTAAAAATATGTAAATTACACATGATGTTTGACCGGGAGGGGGGGAGGTAATTACCTTATTACCCCCTCACCGTAAAACCACCCTTGATTCGCCTTGAGCCTCGGCCGACCGTAAATAAACCGGAGTACGATCCGTCACATATATATATATATATATATATATATATGTATATATATATTATATATATATATATATATATATATATATATATATATATATATATATATATATATATATATATATATATATATATATATATATATATATATATATATATATATATATATATATATATATATATATATATATATATATATATATATATATATATATATATATATATATATATATATATATATATATATATATATATATATATATATATATATATATATATATATATATATATATATATATATATATATATATATATATATATATATATATATATATATATATATATATATATATATATATATATATATATATATATATATATATATATATATATATATATATATATATATATATATATATATATATATATATATATATATATATATATATATATATATATATATATATATATATATATATATATATATATATATATATATATATATATATATATATATATATATATATATATATATATATATATATATATACATATATATAATTTTGAACCAGAAGAAAAAGGGTTAAAAACAATTTTATCTTCGATCTGAGTTTTGAGGGTATGCAGTCAAAAAGAGGAGTGTACGAAACTATTGTATGGTATAGCTTTCGAGAATGCTTATTCTCTTCAGGACCTTTCTGAATTTAAAATCGAGAAATTTGTAAGTGATGAAATGCTTACAATTTATAATATTTATCTTACAATGTGAGTTAAAAGTAAACAAGTCCATTGCACAACACAGATCCGGTACTGTATTCATTATATGAGACTGTAGTTGAATGTATTACATGGTTAAAATCTAAATAAACTGTGTAGCGAAGCAACTATCAGTGCTGGTACGTCGCCACTGCTGTAAGAAAAACTTGTAGGTAAAATATAAAAACATGAGTGAAAATTTGTAAATCGCGCCAATTATTTGGTATGATCGGTGTTATGTTTAGCTACGACATCAGATTCAAAATGGGGATAATGTCATGGTCAGGTTTGATGTTGGAGGTACGCAGGTGCGGTAACAAACTGAAAGTTAGTTGGAAAAATATTTTAAATACAAAAACTAATCTAAAACCGAAAAAAGGAAAAAAAATATAAAATAATTACAAGAATGTGATATAATACCAAAATTGGTTTTAAAATATAATATGAACTATACTATAGTTTATATTCTACATTTTTATTATAAAAATGTATGTTTATACATACATTTTTACAATTATACCATTATTTTCTATCAAATCTAGTGCGTTATGTACTCAAAAAGTAATAATGACTTAAAAACATAGCGCGCTGAACACCTTTTCATAAAAGCGACCCGTTTAGGAATCACAATCAGCAGTAACAAATTCCGCATCAGACTCCCCCCGCACGCCGGCTTTCGCGCTTAGATTTGTTTACAGCAGTTGCTATGGCAACACAACGGTGAAAATCTGTAAGCCAAATAGAGATGGGAGCGGCATGTTGCTGCAGACTGCAGGCGCTTGTTATAGAATTAATGTAAATTAGTGCGTTCGGATCATCAGGGGCAGAAGCAGTTTTGCATCGATCGAATAAAATCGAAATTAGCTTTAAAATATAGGTACATAACTCTTTTTTAAGAACAAAAATATATATTTAAAATCTTATAAATTTATATTATTTCCCCTAAGTATTCAAAAATAGCCCTTTTGAGCGTAGTACACCTAAAAATTTTCGCCTGCGCCGCAACATTTGCCTGCGGCGTTTTGTACCTAGTTACGCTTCGCTTCACCCGTTCTTAAATCCACGAGCCGCTACTGCTATAAAGGATATTTGTTGTTTGTTAATTAATAACTAGAAACAAACTAGAATATTATGTAACGTTCTATACCAAATTAAACCAAATCGAAACAAAACCGACTAATATAAAAAGGTTACAGCATTGAATTGGCCACTGCATATTTATTATTAAAACGAAATTTATTTCCGTGTTAAAGAAAAGACCTTATTCTTGTACATTGATTTTTATGTGGAAAATTACTAGAGATGATTACAACAGAACCTTTCTTGGTAGGATAGCTGTTGAATTTTCAGATTGTTATATTTGTTCTCTAGATTTTAAATATAGTTATAAAAAGAGTCGACACTTTGTATTTCGTTACGTTTATTCATAGCATTGGGATCATTATTTATGTGCACCATTTCTAGAAAGATTTCTCATGGAATTTTTTTTTCTGAGACAGAATTCATCAAGTGTCCCACCTTTTAACACATGGTCAGACAGGGCTCATCAAATTTTTTCTGTGTTACAATCGATTTTATGTGAAGTGACGTTTAACATTTTGGTGAAAAAAGTGATCCATAAAAGGCTTAATATAGTGGAAAAAAATTGTCAGTCATTCCTGCCGGACAGTTTGGTTTTTAGGCCTAGGCATAATACCACTTTGCTTATCAGGAAGGTAGCTTCGGACATCTGCGGATTTAACAGGCAGCTCAACAATGTCATGTTATTCGCAACAATCGCATTCCGACTCCACTTATCGTAAATGGATATCCTGTCACTCCCTCCGAAAAGCCCAAGTATCTTGGCATCATATTCGATGAGAGAGTGCCCTTCAGCGCATACGTGAGTAGTTTTACACAAAGGATTTTGCGTCCCAGTAAAAACTCTACCCACTCATTTCCCACGATCAGTAAAGTTTGGCCCTCGAATCTGAGGCTATGAAAGGAATGCAAGTATCTATGGAAACGGTGTATTACTCATTAATAGTTGGCTAAAACCAACGAAATATGAAAAGGATAGACCCCTTTGTTTACATTTAGAACCGATCAGTCATTAAACTATAGAAAGCGCGTTTGACAGCTTTCCTACTCTCGACAGTAGATTTTGTGATTACTGTGGTTAATTCACGAAGATATTGGCAAAAATATTGCTTTTAGGAGAGTTAATATTGCATTTTATTACTAAAATAACTTTAAATAAGCTAATAACAAACAAACCGAGAAAGTTTTTTTCTATCGTTTCGTTTTTATTAATTTTGTTTTCCTTAAAGGAATAATATTTGGCACTATTGCATTTACCCGAGCCATTTCCCACCTTTACTTCAGGCTGCTCCGTAGGTAAAATGAATTTGCATCAAGTGTGTATTTATCTCTTTCTGTCTGCCTGCTAAATAGAGTAGACATTTAGGCAATAAACGCTAAGATAATATCGAAATTAATCGGAGTAGACACTGGTTACAAGCTGTCGTTATCTAAACACGTTATCTAAACAAAGACACATCGGTCATGTCAGCAGCCAATTTAATATCAAATTCATTTTATCAAACGAATGCGCCATCTGTGGTGGGGGTCCTGACTCATTTCGACCTTGCATTGTTGTCTTGTTTTGACGGCGTGTGTTTGATATTTTTGTCGTTTGTCCTGGGTTTTCATGGTTTTTAATTTTACTGTGGGTTATGAGTTACAGTTAAATATAGTGGTGTGTAGCAGAATACGTAAGAAAAAGGGATGATTTCAACCCCGAAGCCTGTTTACGTCGGTGAGTAACCTTTACGTCGGTGAGTAACCTTTACGTCAAATGTGTCGTGCCCAGTGAAGTAGGTGCGATAGACGCGTAAGGAAGAATTAAATTTCTGATTAAACTGCAGATAAAAACAATTTAGGTATTTCAAAATTCTGTTTGTAAAACTATAATGCTTACAGAGAGTAATAAAGTAGAAGCATAAACATATACAAATGAATTTCAAGTAGTTCAGTTATGTCCATATAACACCATGCACTTTATTATGTAGTTATTGCTTTTTTCTTGTAATTTAATTAATTTTGTGTTTTGGATCATTACATTACAAAGGTTTCTAGCTCTGGGTTACACATTTTTCATAAGAGGCAAAGTAATGTTGGTTGTTTATTCTGCATTTTTTTTCTGCTTTATTATTTGGGCTTGGGCAATTTCATGCAGTGGTAGTGCCGACCCTTACAATAAATGTTAAAAATAACTTAATTTTGGTCCGATCTAGTAATTTTTCAGACTTTTCTGTATATACTTGATTTTTCAAGTATAGACAGAAAAGAGAAAACTAAATATAGATTGCGTTTAACGCTCTATCCCTTCTACGCCAACGTGAACGAGCTTTCTAAATGTTGGTTCACGTGAAATCAGATGTGATGTCATTAGCGTTCAGCTAACTAATATATGCTATGTATTTATTTTCTTTCGTAATCTTTGTAGCGTAGTGGTATGATTCTCGGCCCACGTCGTATAGGTCGTGGGTCCGAATCTTGACACGGGTGAAACATTTTTTTTTGTATTTTTTAAACAGAACTAACAATTAATAAAAAAGCGAATTATTTATTTTCTTAAACTTTGGATTGTTTAGGTTTGCTGTAAAGAAAGTGCACCAACTGTGTTACTGCTGGGAGCGGGTCTGGGATGAGGACAATGAAATGAAACGACAAACGACGAGTCTAGTTGGCAACTGCTTTATTATAAAAGATGGCGTCTATTTATATGCGAGCCTGTACACATTACAATGTTGCACGATTTACATTTAATATTTCCTGACATCTCCCTTCTTTAAATAAAATAGCTATAAACTAAAAATTATCAGTCTTAATTTAATTTTTTATCACAGATCATTAATTACAACTAGTTACATTTATTTTATAATTACATTAAATTTATTTAATCTCACAGAACATTAGCCGTTACGGTATATACAATATATAATGAATTTTATGTAAAATTCACAACATAATTAAATCACAATATTGTTCAAAATGTACCAAACTTCTAGAGGTGTTTTTCATAAAATATTTTAATAATCACTCAAAATTTTTTATTTTGTAATAAGAATAGTTATAACCATAATGTACAACCATTCTAACCTAAAATTGCAAACACATCTCTAATTCAATATCAATTATATAATGTTATATAATAAATAAAAATGTTATGCCACAATATAAGACATTCTCAATGATAAACTACTTGTGAACCAGTGAAGACTCTATCTTAACAATGTATTAGTAGAATTCAAGTTTATAATCTCGAAGCCTAGTAGGCAGCTTTATGTTTCTACCCGTTCTACTTAGTCGAGTAGCATTAAACAGATTTTCATCCTCGCTAGAGGAATGAGGTGACTCAGAAGTTTCATAACTAGAAATACATGTTTTATGTGATTCGTCAGAATTACTATCTAAGGAATTATTAAGTGTATCCTCACTGTTCTCACAGTCGTCTACTGTACTATTACTAACATTACTGTCACTAAGACAAACACTATTTGGACAAAGATTAAAGTTATTTGGACTAACACGTACATTACTTTGATTAGCACAAACATTACTAGACCCGTCTGTCTGTAAATTATCTAGGTTGCCATTACTAGATAGTCTGTCCAAAGTTGTTTGTTTCCCACCCTCTCCAGTATCTGAAGACTTATTGTCAAATAAAGGAATATAATTATAATTTAAAAAATTACTAGAAGATGCAAAATTAGTTAGGTTACCATTCTCCATACTAGAGAGTTCGGTTTTCTCCCTTGGCTGGTGTTTTAGTTCTTTTATAAATTTTCTATTTCTTCTATATTTCTTGCCTTTTTCAGTCTCTACTAAATATGATCTAATGCCAACTTTTTTAACAATTTTTGCTAAAACCCAGGGGGTTTGTGGTTTTATTTGAATTAAAACTGAAGAGTTATTAGGGAGATGTTTTAAATTTTTTGATGCTTTTTTATCATAGTATTTTTTCTGCGATTTTTGACTATTTTTTAAAAATGTGTTATATTTATTTTTATCAAAAGTTTTACGCTCGAAATGAGAATTAGACTGTGGCAAAATTGTTCTTAAATTTCTATTAAACAAAACATTAGCCGGAGAGTTATATTTATCCATAGGTGTATTTCTATATTCGAAAAGCGCTAAATAAGGATCTTTCCTGTCTAAAATACATTTTTTTAACAGTTTTTTGATAGTTTGAATTGATCTTTCAACCTGACCGTTTGATTGAGAATATAAAGGTGAAGAAGTTTTATGTTGAAAATCATATGCTTTTGAAAACCTTTTAAAAAGCAAACTGGACCATTCAGGACCATTATCTGAAATCAGGATATTTGGAATACCAAAGCGAGCAAATACACCCTTAAGTTTATGTATAATATTATCACTAGACAAGTCCTTATCTAAATTTATAACCTCGACATACTTAGAATAATAATCTACAATCAGAAGATATGATACATTAAAAAGATGGTAAATATCTACACCAAGCTTGGACCAAGGACGCAAAGGAATATCATGAGATATCATGGGCTCAGACTGTTGAGACTTCCGGAAAGTTTGACATACATGACATGATAGTACGAAGTCTTCAATCTGTTTTGTCATGCCTGGCCAATAAAATGAAAGTTTAGCTTTATCAATGCATTTTTTTGCAGAAAGATGACTATAATGCAATTTATTTAAAATTTCTTTTCTAAGTGCTGAAGGCACAATTAAATTTTGGCCTTTAAACAAAAGATCATCTATTTCAGAAATTTCTCCTTTAAATTTAAAATAAAATTTGATATTTTCAGGGCAGTCTGCTAATCTACTCGGCCAACCGTTCCTGACAAACTGTTTTAGGGAAATTAACTCTGGGTCCTCATTGGTTAGTTTTATTATTTCTCGCTTTTTATCTTCAGAAACATTAATATTCATTAATACCAAGCAAATGTGTGATTCCAGTTCTAAATCTACATTTTCCTCAAAGAAATTATTTTTACGAAAAGCCCTACTTAAGGTGTCAGCTAAAATAAGTTTTTTGCCTGGCTTATACACTAATTCAAAATTATATTTCCTTAACAGCATAATCATTCTTTGTAATCTAGGTGGACATAAATGTAAAGGCTTTTTAATTATACTAACTAGAGGCAAATGATCAGTTTCTACAATTAGATTTTTAATTCCATATACATACTGCGAAAAACGAGAAATTCCGAACCACACACTTAGCATTTCTTTTTCAATTTGAGAATATTTACACTGAGTTTCTGTCAAGGCCTTGGATGCATGAGCACAAGGCCTTCCATCCTGAAGTAATACGGCAGCCATCCCAAACTGAGATGAATCCACAGATATTGTTGCCGACTGTTTAGACACATCATAAAAATTTAAACAAGGAGCTTTAGACAAAACATTTTTTAAGCTGTTAAAAGTAGCTTCGTGTATGTCATCCCACTGGAAAAGATTATCTTTCCTCAGGAGAGCACGAAGAGGTGCAGTTTTTTCTGAAAGTCCCTCAATAAACCTACTCATATATGTTATCATACCAAGAAATCTTTGAACGTCTTTTTTATCTATTGGTGAAGGCATATCTTTTATAGCCTGTACTTTATCTTCATTAGGTTTTATACCTGTTCTACTTATAGTATGACCCATATACCTAACCTCAGATTGCAAAAATTTACATTTATCTTTATTAAATTTTAAGCCATTTTTTAGGGCAAATTCTAAAACTTTTATTAACCTGGCATTATGCTCTTCTATAGTATTTCCATATATTAAAATATCATCAACATAGAAACTACAGCCCTCAATACCACCAAAAATTTCAAACATTCGTTCCTGAAAAACCTCCGGGGCACTGCACAACCCATAAGGTAACCTTAAAAATCGATATCTCCCAAATGGAGTAGCAAAAGTACAAAGTTTTGAACTATTTTTATCTAATTTAATCTGCAGGAAACCTTGTGTTGCATCCAAGACACTAAAATATTTTGAACCTGTCAAATCAGCCGTCAATTCTTCCAGAGTGGGAATTTGAAAATAATGTCTTTTAATATTTGAATTTAAATCTTTGGGATCTATAGCTATTCTAAGCTGACCATTTGATTTTCTAACTATTACCATATTATGACACCAATCAGTACAATCATTAGATTTTTCTATAAGTCCCTGCTTTTCTAACTGATTTAGAGTAAGTTTGAGTTTATCTCTAAGAGCAAATGGAACTTTTCTAGGATAATTTACTACTGGAGTTGCGCCTTCTCTCAACTCAATATGATATTCTTTTTTTAAACAACCTATACCGTTAAATACGGAATTATATTTTTTTAAAATGCTTTTTAATTCAAAATTTTTATTTAGAAAATTAATTTCTACTGAATCTATTCTTTTAATAAGTTCTAGTTCTACACAACCATTAAGACCCAAAATAAGACTGTTCTCTGAGTAGACCACATAAAATAACAGACTCTCCTGTTTATTTTTAGACTTACAATTTAAAATACAATGACCAATAATAGGAATAGTATGCCCAGTATAAGAAGTGAGCTTGGTTTTAACTTTATTTATTTTTGAAAGATCAAAATTGATTTTTTGTAGAAAACTTACAGGTATTATATTGGCCATGGCTCCTGTATCCAGTTTAAAGTCCAAAGTCTGTCCTTCAATCTCCAAAGTCGTAACCCACAAACTCTCAGACATCCCAGCGGTAGCTCTTGAACCCCTTGGCGAGACTGTGTGAATATCAATAGAACCTATGAAAAGAAAATTATCTGTATCATCCAAATCACTACAACTAGAGTCATTATACTTTATACAGTTAATAGATTTTTTATGTTTCAAGTATTTAGATTTATTGTTAAAGTTAGAACGGTGGTTATTAGATACTTTGTTTTTAAAACAACAAGAAGAAAAATGATTACTGATACCACAATTTAAACATTTCTTGTCAAATGCAGGGCATTTCCCATATTCATGACGTTTGGCACACTTGGGACAGGCGGATTTGCCTTGATTGTGCCCTGTAGATGAACCTAACGAACCTGGATGGTCAGTTCTTAGTTGCTGTGATCGGGGGCCCTGATTCTTACGAGACCTTGTCCCAATAGCGTCTACTTCCACTTGTTTTTCTTGTTTAATACCATTGGTGATATATCTGTTCTGCTGCCTTGTGCTTTCTATGTTAACACAAATTTGGACGGCCCTTTGCAGCGTAGTAGCATCTTCTTGAAGTAGCTTTTCTCTCAGTGTGGTAGACCTTAATCCACAAACTAGCATGTCTTTAATAAGTGACTCTCTTAAATCGCCAAATTCGCAAGAAAGTGACAGATTCTTTAGTTCAGTAATGAATTGATCAACCGATTGACCTTCGAGTTGCTGAATTGTGAAAAATTTATGCCGTTCATAGGTAAGGTTCTTTTTCGGATTAAAATGAGCATCGAACTTAATCTGCAGACTTTCCAAAGTTTCCGTTTCATCCTGCCCCCAAGTAAATGCATTATATATTCTAATACCTTCGTCTCTAATCAACGTGAGGAGCTGAGCACATTTTGTACCTTCGTCCTTTTTTGATATTTCTGTTGCTTTTAAATACGTATTGAACCTTTGCTTCCAAAATTTCCAATTTTCTGAAAGGTTTCCCGACATTATCATGGGTGGAATCCCTCTAAAGTCCATTCTTCTAGCTTCAATCTTCAGTTTTTCTCTTTTTTTTTTCGGCTTACAAAATGGACGACCTTACTGCGCCATGTGTTACTGCTGGGAGCGGGTCTGGGATGAGGACAATGAAATGAAACGACAAACGACGAGTCTAGTTGGCAACTGCTTTATTATAAAAGATGGCGTCTATTTATATGCGAGCCTGTACACATTACAATGTTGCACGATTTACATTTAATATTTCCTGACACCAACCAAATCCCAAGTCTATATTATTAAAACAACAAATTTTTTAAAACAAAATCTGTACTTTTGGCATCAATTCGTCAATAATTCATCATCATTCAGACGTTTTTCTTATTTAACGTGAACCATCGACGATTCGTTTACTTTAGCGTGGAAGGAGCAACGGCGTTAATTTAAATGTCGATAAATGTCCAATTTTTTAAAATCAACTTTTCTCCAACATTTTATTGTTAGTATCTATTCTATCATTCTTATTTTAAGTCACTTTTTCCATTGGTTGTATTAAGCACTGATAATAATGTATGTTTTATAAGGGGTAATTTATGGTGATGTAGCAATAATAGAAATAATAAGTCCATTGGCATATCAAGATTTTAGCTTTAGTTAGGAATAAACTAGCTGCAGTCTTGCATATTATCTTGCTAGTGGAAAATTTAGTAAAGACATTTCATGGTGTAAAAAGTAGACTTACCATTTATATTTGGATATAATTTAGTTAGGCTACCATCACGTTTACACAAATGTTACACTATATCTTAAGAACTCAAGATTGCTCGAGCAAGTTGATATGCACTTGCAGCTGCCTTTAAGTTACACTGTAATTTTTCCTTTCATAGAATTTAACCAATTATAACACTAGGAGTTTTATACATATTATGTTATAAGGCTAGATTTTGTATACATATTATGTTTTCTATTTGCAAACTAAAAACATAATTATTATATTTTTCTACCTTTCTAAATATAGGCCTGCTGTTTTATGCAACTTTGTAAAGTCGGGTTCATAATCCACTGCACAACTAGGTACAAGTCTCAAAATATAAGTCATTATAGTCAGATATTATTTAATAGATGTAGGCTCTATACTGCACTCAACTTTTTTCGATGTCAGACTGTTTGTGCTATTGACAGTAATTTTGTATGTAAGGCAATTTTTTGGTCTATCGTACTTGTTAGTAGCTCCATCAGATATATTTATTTTAGTTCTTAATAAAAAATAATATCAACTTTTCAAAAATTACTAGATAAACACAGTAAAAAAACTGGGTATATATTTTACATCCAGAAACCATCTTGATTTAATTTTTCCAAAGATAAAATATTTCCCGAGGTATTTCCAAATTAAAATTTTCCGTAAGTGCGTATATAATAAGCCATTATGAAATAAGTTCCTTAAAAAGATTTATAATACTTCTTTATTTCAGATTTCCTGAAAATCCTGAGAAGGATGTACTGAAATATCCTAAAATCTGTTCAGATCATTTTAGTTTAGTCATATTCTGACTTAGCCTGATGGGCGATGTTATTAGGCCACATGCAAACCCAACCTTACACCTTGGCCCTGGAACAGCCCTAAGGATAATGTTTGGGTAAGTTTCGGATATCTAATAGATGAATATACATGTCATCATGTTTGCATTTTCATATCATCATCTTGGATACCTTGTATAAAAAAAATTGGCATTGATACTGCGATTTGGCTTACTTTTTCTATCGTTTATGTCAAATTAGTGGTGCAAATGGCAAAATTAGTAATTTAATATACCCAGGACAGGGAGGGATGGAAGAACGCTTCCTCCTCCCCATTATTTTATCCTGTTAACCAAATCTTATATTATTGAATAATATGCAGCTCTTTACTTTCCACTTTTTACTTTTTTTAGTCCGTTTTAATGACAAACATTTTATATTTGTGTTATTGAATAAATATTGTGTTGGCAACGTTGAAAGGCTGTTCACAAAATTGAAAAAACTGTTGCAAACATTGTATTCCTCCCCCACCCAATATTTTGTCTTCACTCACCCTTGACCAGGTATTTATGATTAGGTGTAAATATCAGTTAAGTCTAAGTTTTGTGCATTAACAAGTATTACAAAAACATACATTTTACTTAACACTTTTATTTATAATCAAAAAACATCTGTCTAGTGATTTTTGAATATAGTTAAATTAATGGTTTTGGCGTAAGTAAAATAAACATAACAGCACTTGCTACGTATTGGTATCAAATACCTAGGAGAACACCATGCTCCTTTTTGGGAAAAGATATACATTGCTTTTTTTCTAAAATGTTAAATAATGGTAAATATTGGTAATTGTTTACATTTCTGCACCATCACCGATTTTAGTTGAAACTTCTCTTCCATCGATTTATAAATTATCAGATATTGTTTGCATGGTTATTGCATTTTTGTACATCTTAAAAATCTTAGAAGATAATAAATTAAAAACTTTATAGAAAACGTGGTTTATTTTGAAGTGATGAAATAGAATCAGATATATAACAACGAAAACGAATAAACATGCGTAAAAAATCAAATACACCTCTGTTGTTCAAACACAGCTATGTGTTTGTCTTGTCTATGGGTTGATAATACTCCGATAGAGCGAAATACCATCATCTTTAACTGAGACTGAATTGAATATATAATATGCAGAAGTTAAATTTGCGCTAAATATCTGTTGTGAGCTTTGCACTGAGATGCATTTATTTTGTAGTCATTATTCTATTAAATACAGTTTTTGTAATATAAAAATAAAATATAAGATGCAGCTATTAGCTGCAATAGTTATTCCTGGATATAAAACAATGTTTAAATATAGCTTTAACTTTCATTTTGGTTAGTTGACTTCACCTTGTTATAGTTTTTTTAGATATATGACTTCTACAACACAAATTAGTTGAAAAGCTAAAGCTTGGACCATGCTAAAGACTTAAACTTTAGGTACTTTACAACGCCCAAATTAATATTCTGTTTTAGATTACCATGAAAACCAACAAGTAATAGGTTGAAATATTGAAGATTGATCACCATTTACCCAAAAGAACTAAACAATGCACGAATTATTTTGTGTCCAGTCATATGAATAAGCTTGATGGCTGAGAACTGATTAGATCAAATGCTGCCATAGCTACAAATTAATAGATACTACCCGTCCAGTCTAATGGTTATGACCTACCTCAAAATGTGATACTGGGATAATTTTGAGAAAAATGTTTTGGTAAGTTTCTTGAGAAAACGCCAATAGTAAAAATAATAGATACAGGTATCACATGATGAACCATTGAAAAAAAAACAGTTTTAGCTTTAAATATGCATCCTCACATAACAAGTGTTTTAAATTAATTAACAATTTTTGTTAGATTTAAACATATCAGGAGAACATTATGTAACAATTTTTCTTGCTTCTTTGTTCGATATAACTATTGTTATGTAAATAAAATCATCTTTTTTACATCTTTTAGGGTTGCAAGATGCCGAAATCATGCTTTCCTATTTCCATTGGTAGGTCTGTGTGTTAATTAGTCTGTTCGGGACAAACTATCTAATACAGTTCAAATTTTGTGCATGGGGTTGAATTGGTAAATCTTTAATTTAGTGAAACAAAATGGTGTTCTAAAATATTTATTTTTTAAATTAGTACTTGTAAAGTACCACTTACCAGTTTGTGGTATACTTTTTTCTTAAATTTTCATTACAAAGGCTTTGCCTATTTTCCCGACGAAATACTTGTAAATTCGCTTATTGTGAAGTGCTTCTTTTATTAAAAAAAAGAGAAATTTATTAGATACAATTTATATAACAAATAACTTTTGAACTGTGTTATCTGTGTGTGTGGTAGAATTAAGTAAGACTGGAGTTCCAGACATATTTTTGTTTTTAGAAAGAATTTATGAGTGACAACCAGACTTGGAAAAAACACTTCCAAAAGATAAGTCAGAATACATATGATAATAAAGGGTAACAACAAAATTACATTGAGTCAAATAGAACTAGATGTTCCTTACAAATTTTGCATGTTATTACCTAATTTTTATTACACTGCTATATGCGAAAGTTCTATTGCCAAAAATTAAGTTGATAGAATACATAAGATTCCCTAAAAAAGCATATATCGAAAGAAGTATGTATGGCCTTTCAAACATTCTAATAGGCAGCTATTTTGTTCCGCGTTTCAATATTTCACCAGTTTCTACCTATGTCACACTTGATTTTTAGGCAAAATATAACAGTCTTTTACACTGATTTTTAAACTGTACTGGGAGTCTCATTTTGTCGCACAATTTTAAATTCGTAGCAATATATTAATTATATTAGTTTATCCCTATAACTATAACTATAACATATGTGTTCTAATTTGTGAGCAAAGCTCAATAAGTCGTTTTTTTACGCTGATTTTTTTAATATTTTATTTGGCCGCCTTTTTGTTCCGCAATCTTAATTTCGTACTAAAAAGTTCATCTCTCTATAACTCTTAATTCTTGTGCGAAATTTGAAATTAATCGAATAAGTAGTTTTTCAGACTTGATTCATTAAAAATGTTATTAGGCCACCATTTTGTTTCGCCATCTTTGATTCTTATAATAATTTTACCAGTTCATTTTTATATCACACTATGTGAATAATTTGAGGTAAATTGTATAAGTAGTATTTTGGTTATAATTGTTTTAACGTTTTGCTAGGCCGCCATATTGGATTTTCACCAAAATTTTACCACGCAGTTTCTATATGAACCTCAATTTTTGACCAAAATTTAAAGTGAATCGAGTAAGTAGTTTTTAGCTGTACCACTAATAGATATACAGACCGATGGAATTAAGAAAACGTGTTTTTTTCTGGGATCTAGGGATCCAAAAATGTAAAGAACTGTAGAAACCTGGGGGTGGTGATTTTCTCACGATTCCCCCGTCTTATGAGGAATTAAAAAGGAAAACTATGTTATGCACAGTTCTATAGCAAAATATTTTACATATAGTTTAGACCCTAAAAAGAAGGTAGACACTGAGAAGGCAATTCTGTTTGCGTGGATTCAATTATACTATACACTAATAAATTTGTATCAAATTCTTTTGCTTACTTTTTAAATAATTTTTTAGAAAAAGTCAAATATTCCTACAAGATTTTATTCAGTTGAAAGAAACAAAGAAAAAATTCGCCAAATAATAAGAAAGTGGTATTATAGTGGATGAGGAAAACGTACAATTCAAAACACTGTGCAAAAGTGAACTTTACACTATAGGGTAAATTGTTTTTATTTTTAAAAATGCATTAAAATAATATTGCTAAGCGAATTAGAAAAGTTGTCACCATTCAATGGGCCTAACATTAACTGAATTAGAAGAATTTGGAAAACAACTATCGATTCTGAGTTACTGAAATAATCGATGAGTTCTCTAAGAATATAAAAGCTTCATTCCTTTTATTTTAATTTTAATTAGTTTTCGTTGATCTGTACATATTTTGTTTGAATGTTTGTAGAAATTACTCTTTTTATGACAAATTATATTTTTACATCTTACATTTTTTTGTAATTTATTTATTTTAAAAAGCATGAGTGGAACAGGAATTCCCCTTTTTTCTCAGATTTAGAGAATTACCTCTATAATTTTATAATACATTTTTGATATTTAAAATATATATCTAAAATATTTAAACCCCATAATTATTTTTATATTTTTTCTTTTCCAGGTCCCTCTTTATCTGGCAAGCTGAGATCATTGAACAACTCTTATAATCTAGTTTTTTAATGCAACTTCTAAAGAACAATGTTGAAATTGTCATGTAATGAAAAACCCAAAGAAATATTTTGTTACACAACATACAACATATAACATTAGGGGCACGAATTTTAATATATTTTTGTAAATTACTAACGTACAATGTGGTTATTTTAACTTGTCCACATTTTAATCTGCTAAGAACTTTTCATTTTTCCTTATATCAAATCAAAATGTCCAGAAAAGACATTCTATGGCAAGTTACTAAATTCCCAAAAACACAAATAAAAGTGTAAATTTCCAAAAGGTATAAATATAACTGGCATTTTTTTTAAATGAGACACTTTCTGATTTGCACTTTCAGTAGATAGATCTCATGCCCCTAGTTCTTGATACCTTTTTCCTTGTATTTTTAAAAATAAATCTCCAAGTAAGTTAGGGCAGATCGTAATTTGGAAAAGTTAAAATAACCACGCTGAGTGGTACAGAGTAAAGAACTAAACTTTTTGCTAGCCATAGGCAAACATAGGTTTATTGCTTCTTGTAAAAGTTCAGAAATAGTCTTATTTGATAAAGCATAACTATTATATAAAAAAAAAAAAATTTTTTTTTGTCTGTTTCATTTTTTGTTGATTTATGTAAAGTATTTTTTAAATTATTTCTTTGTTTAATACGTTATTGCATTTTTTCTAAGTCATAGTAAGTTTTAAATCATGTTCAATGAAAACAACATTTTTAGAAATGTAAATTGATCAAAAACTTAATCTTCCAACCTGTTGGTATGTATTTATAGGTATCTTTCAATATCCCCACTTTACCTTTCGTATGGTATAATCATAAATGGAGGAATTTTATCCAGTTTTTATATCACCGTTTTCTAATGAGTGAAAATGTATAGCTTATAAAATATCCCGAAATGTATAAATTTACTTATTTCGTATTCCTTGTAATAGGAAATTTCTTATTTATTAGGTCATAGATCTGAATGTAAATAATTTGTTTCGCTTTTGTTAAGTGGGCAATATGTTAGTTGAATTTAGAATTATATGATTTTAAATAAGCTCTATAGGGTTATGCTTAGTTTTTTTAGGTAATTATATATTTCCTTCCAATGTTTTTAAGGCCGGTATTTATTTATTATTATCTGAAAGGCTAAGTCTGTATTAAAAGAAATTCTATATTTTGTGTGATTAATCAGTATTATGTATGGATCAAACCTTACTCATCATAGTCTTGTTTTTTTTGTGGGTGAGCTCTAAAAAATGATTATACATATAGGAAAATTAGCTAAAGGCATCTACATGTCAGAAATCGTATACAAGGTTACTTTAAGGCCATTTCACTCTGTCCTGAAATGTTGGAGAGTGTAGGTGGGCACCTATGTATTTCATAATCAGACCTTTATTGCTATTATAAAAAGCACTTAAAAGGGCTGTATGTGGTATGCCAGATATCTTTCACGCAGAGTCCTTTCATAATAGAAATAGGAGGCAATTCTGAATTAAAATCAACTTCCTTACAGTTAAAAACATCAGAAAATTAGATATAGCTAAGACAAATTATGACACTAGTATCAGGACTAACTATGTGATGTTAGCTTACAGGTTCTTTTTACATTAAAAACAATAATTTGGAAATCATCACCCTCGTTTTCGGACAGCAAGCATGCTTCCGTTATATAGAGTATTCTAAAGCCTTCAGGTAAAAGAAAATTTTCCTTTGCAACATTTTCATGGTTTTTTTAAATTTCACTTTGTTTTAAAATTCTCATATAACGTATTTATGGTAAGAAACCTTAATTTTTACAAAAAAAAATTCGGTATTATAATATTTTTTGATCACGTATATTTATATACTGATGGCAATTTATTTAAACCAGGAAACCAATTGCATTTTTATTGCAACAAGAGATAATAGAGTAAAGTTAAAAAGTTCCTCCAATTAGACTTTTTAACCGGTTATATTAAAAAGATAGCGCCCACTGATAGGATTTGTAAAATTACTGACAGTTAAAAAAAAATCTTTTTTTTATTAACTTTAGTTGCACATTACGAAATAACAGTCACTATTTGAAAATGAACTGTCAAGTTTCTGTGGGGGTGGTCAAAAACAGGCGAGTAAATGCCAAATGGTGAATATTTAAGTCTAAGGACGAAAATTGTATGGGTGTAGTCATAGTTAAAACATTACACAAATTAAGATAAATATGACTATAAGCAAGGCTTACTTTAGGGGATTCTTGTACAAGGAAAATATACTTAATTATAGGACAGTTTTATTTGCAAGCTCCCTCGGCTTGTCATATTGATATTTTTTTGTATGCATGTACTTAAGATTTAATAAACGTTTTATATTGTATATTAATTAATTACTTGTGTATATTAATTTCTTCAGCATATATTATCTTATTGGATAAGTAATAAATGATATTGTTTGAATTTCTTGTTTTTCTTTTCAATCTTATTCAGTTCCTAGATTAGTGGAAATTGTGTCATTTTAATCATAGTCTAAAAGGCTCAGGTAATCCTTAATTACTATTCTGTTGCAGAATATTAAGTGTACAATAATCTATTAAATGAACAGACCTAATTAAGATCAAGCTTAACATTGGCAACTTCAAACTATATATAAAATTCTCTCAAAACTCCGTGTGTAAAATCGGGCACGAAAATCTCATTAAATTCAATAAAATATTTTTTTTCACCCGCTAATGCAAAAGATTAAATCAATATTAAAACTGATGTTATTCCCGCAAACTAATAAAACGACATGAATGCTAGCGATCAAACTCGTGAGTTTCAACAGCGTGAGAACTTGGGTAGTTGACTTCATAAAATAGAAGAAAATCAAATTTGGTTGAAAACGACCGCCTTAAACTCTGATGATAAAACAGAAAACTTCTTAAAACTGAATTTGCTGTAAAAAAACTACGCCACTGGTGAGTCAGGTCGTGATGCTGGGACCCTTGATGCCATTTACTCTATACTTTGTTTATGAGATCAGTCCATCTTTCTTCCACTCATGCAAAATCTCTCAAACAATGACTGATCTATTTTTTGAAGCATTTCCTTATGGGAATGCTGAGTCTATCCATTTTATACATCATTGGCTAAAACCCTACATAGCCATAGAAACGGCCTGCTCTTGACAAACCTCCCCCTTTCGTCGGGATATATAGGGGAATATAGAAAGTCGTTATTAAATCGATGCTCACATACGATGCCCTGTGTGGGTATCAATATCTGATACACAACGACTCCGACTTCAGAGGCTCCAGAATCGAATATTTCGGGCCTCCGTAACGGTTTGTACTTCTTGGTCCTGAAATATAATGGCCTTGTAACACATAGGTCAGTTATTTTTACACACCTGAGCCATATATGAACGCATAAGTTATACTGTATTGTTCGAAAAAGTTTGAACTGCCACTTTAAGTGAGTAACCACCCAATTTATTTATCCTTAGTCCCCCTCTTCACCTTACCGTGACCTGCGACTATTCCTGTTCTTGAGTAGCTATTCACAGTTCTCCGGGTCTGCACCAGTTAACCCAATAATGCAGTTTATCTTCTATGGCTTAATACATTAGCCATTTACCCAATTCGCGCATTGATAAATTGCGCCCTGTATATATATATATATATATATATATATATATATATATATATATATATATATATATATTCCGAATAATTTGAAAAAGCACTATAAATCTACATGTACACCGATTGGCTGAAAGAAAGGGAATAAAAGTACTGATGGTCAATTCAATTAATTATAATAATAATAATTAAAAGGCAAAGGTTAGCCGAAATGATTTTAGAATACTCAAAGGTAACATAATTATCATTAGCCCTTATACACGCAATAACCCCTTTTTATCATAATCATTGACCCTTGATCTTGGTTCGTGCATTTTGTTACGAAGTATTCCTTAGAAATACCTTTTCTTTTTACCATCAAATTACTCCAAAATATTGCGTTACTTTCAAATAAAGCTAGGAAAAATTAGGAATCACTATGAAAGTCATGAATTTTAATAACGCAGAAGCAAATAATAATCAGTTATTTCTAATAACCAATATCATTTAGAAAATCAGCCGTTATACCGTAAATAAATTGCATGTGACATAAAATAATTATTTCAACCAGAGTTAGTTTAACCCTTAAGACCATATCTCATCGTTTAATGAAATACTTCTCTATACATTTTATTTGCGTAATCCAAATTGTTACCTATGCAATTCCATTCAGTTCTTTACCTGTATAAAGTATATCTTCCCGGGTTAAAAGTTTTTGGTTACTCTTATGCCTCAAGTAGAAGGAGTACTTTTAAATAACATTGAAGTTGAATATATGCGTTTTTATTACTTATTTCATTTTCAAACAATTTACTAACGTGTACTTTTATCTGGTGAAGAGCCCTGAAAGAATGTCGCAATTATGCCGTAATTCTATTCTTTAACTAGCTAAAGAAATAACTTAATAAACTCAATCTGTTTGCGCAACGGGCTTTACCCTGGTTCTAGGAAATATAAATTACTTTCTTTCCTAGACCCTCCTAACCTGCTTTTGAATAGTCTGGCTAAAATATAGAATTTTTCGACCACTTTATTTATACTACCTACTGTCTGAAAGAATCGTCTACTTGGATGTCATGTCAATTTTCTACTTATGAAATAAATATGAAAACTGACTATACCATTTTAGTTAATTTATTTCTTACAATAGATAATTTTTAACAAATTACATTATTAATACTTAATAAAGACTTATAGGCATAAAGGTTTTTACAACCTTGCCTCTTAAAATTATCCTAACATTTTCCCACTGACCTAAATATTTTTTCTAATTTACTCAATATTATTATACTCAAAACTACCAACTTTCTGATTCGTGGGCACATTGGTTTATCACCTTTTTTAATGGTTTTTCTTTCTAGATCCCGATATTTGAGTTGAAAAGGTTACCTTCAGTTTCTAACTTTTATAAGATTTTTCTTTGTTCTGAGGAATTTTAATGATCATTCATGTAATGTTTTTGACTGTGTTTTCGCTTTCAACCTTGGGTCGATGGCCGTGCCTATTTATCTGACCTGATCAGCTAAGAGCGCAATAGTGTGAATTTTAATTTTAAAGGATAATTTGGTTATTTTGAACAATTGACATAAGTAAATCCTTGATTCATCACACCACCCCCTTCTTACTGAGATTTGAAACCAACCTTTTGTTTTCAAATCTAAAAGAAAAAAACAAACAAACGTCTTTTCGCCCGGACTATCGAATGTCTACATCGAACGCTTAACGCCATGATTGTTGTGTTCGAGCTTAGTAGTTTTTTGTTTCTATCCAGACCCTCGACGACCCGCTGTCTGAGATTATCAGCGGAAGAATTGTTTACATTTGGATTAAGGATAATGAAGTAGCATAAAACTGCGATATTGATTTTTTTTTCTTTTATTTTCTTTTCAACACTCTCGACCGTTGATTAGTTTTATAGATGAAATTGTCACGAAAAATAGATATATATATATATATATATATATATATATATATATATATATATATATATATATATATAAGGAAAATATATAGCGCGGTTAGAACTAGTATATAGCAGAAAATGGATTCGTTGGGATGACCGCTAAAGCAATGGAATTTGGCTAACCATAGACACGTGTTTCTGACTTAAGGTCTTCATCAGTACAGTCAACTAGTTGAAAGACGAGTACAACTAGTGCCAAAATGAATACACAAAACAATACCAGAGTCACCAACAGGAGCAAAACCGACATTTGTGATTACCAAGAGAACATCAGAAATCTTCGCCGGACTTGATACTCTATTTACCACGGAGCAGCATATAGCCACCTGTGGCGAAACTCATAACCCAAGAGTAGTAAATCAAAATAAGGAAAATATATAGCGCGGTTAGAACTAGTATATAGCAGAAAATGGATTCGTTGGGATGACCGCTAAAGCAATGGAATTTGGCTAACCAAAGACACGTGTTTCTGACTTAAGGTCTTCATCAGTACAGTCAACTAGTTGAAAGACGAGTACAACTAGTGCCAAAATGAATACACAAAACAATACCAGAGTCACCAACAGGAGCAAAACCGACATTTGTGATTACCAAGAGGACATCCGAAATCTTCGCCGGACTTGATACTCTATTTACCACGGAGCAGCATATAGCCACCTGTGGCGAAACTCATAACCCAAGAGTAGTAAATCAAAATAAGGAAAATATATAGCGCGGTTAGAACTAGTATATAGCAGAAAATGGATTCGTTGGGATGACCGCTAAAGCAATGGAATTTGGCTAACCATAGACACGTGTTTCTGACTTAAGGTCTTCATCAGTACAGTCAACTAGTTGAAAGACGAGTACAACTAGTGCCAAAATGAATACACAAAACAATACCAGAGTCACCAACAGGAGCAAAACCGACATTTGTGATTACCAAGAGAACATCCGAAATCTTCGCCGGACTTGATACTCTATTTACCACGGAGCAGCATATAGCCACCTGTGGCGAAACTCATAACCCAAGAGTAGTAAATCAAAATTAGGAAAATATATAGCGCGGTTAGAACTAGTATATAGCAGAAAATGGATTCGTTGGGATGACCGCTAAAGCAATGGAATTTGGCTAACCATAGACACGTGTTTCTGACTTAAGGTCTTCATCAGTACAGTCAACTAGTTGAAAAACGAGTACAACTAGTGCCAAAATGAATACACAAAACAATACCAGAGTCACCAACAGAAGCAAAACCGACATTTGTGATTACCAAGAGAACATCCGAAATCTTCGCCGGACTTGATACTCTATTTACCACGGAGCAGCATATAGCCACCTGTGGCGAAACTCATAACCCAAGAGTAGTAAATCAAAATAAGGAAAATATATAGCGCGGTTAGAACTAGTATATAGCAGAAAATGGATTCATTGGGATGACCGCTAAAGCAATGGAATTTGGCTAACCATAGACACGTGTTTCTGACTTAAGGTCTTCGTCAGTACAGTCAACTAGTTGAAAGACGAGTACAACTAGTGCCAAAATGAATACACAAAACAATACCAGAGTCACCAACAGGAGCAAAACCGACATTTGTGATTACCAAGAGAACATCCGAAATCTTCGCCGGACTTGATACTCTATTTACCACGGAGCAGCATATAGTCACCTGTGGCGAAACTCATAACCCAAGAGTAGTAAATCAAAATAAGGAAAATATATAGCGTGGTTAGAACTAGTATATAGCAGAAAATGGATTCGTTGGGATGACCGCTAAAGCAATGGAATTTGGCTAACCATAGACACGTGTTTCTGACTTAAGGTCTTCATCAGTACAGTCAACTAGTTGAAAGACGAGTACAACTAGTATCAAGTCCGGCGAAGATTTCGGATGTTCTCTTGGTAATCACAAATGTCGGTTTTGCTCCTGTTGGTGACTCTGGTATTGTCTTGTGTATTCATCTTGGCACTAGTTGTACTCGTCTTTCAACTAGTTGACTGTACTGATGAAGACCTTAAGTCAGAAACACGTGTCTATGGTTAGCCAAATTCCATTGCTTTAGCGGTCATCCCAACGAATCCATTTTCTGCTATATACTAGTTCTAACCGCGCTATATATTTTCCTTATTTTGATTTACTACTCTTGGGTTATGAGTTTCGCCACAGGTGGCTATATGCTGCTCCGTGGTAAATAGAGTATCAAGTCCGGCGAAGATTTCGGATGTTCTCTTGGTAATCACAAATGTCGGTTTTGCTCCTGTTGGTGACTCTGGTATTGTTTTGTGTATTCATTTTGGCACTAGTTGTACTCGTCTTTCAACTAGTTGACTGTACTGATGAAGACCTTAAGTCAGAAACACGTGTCTATGGTTAGCCAAATTCCATTGCTTTAGCGGTCATCCCAACGAATCCATTTTCTGCTATATACTAGTTCTAACCGCGCTATATATTTTCCTTATTTTGATTTACTACTCTTGGGTTATGAGTTTCGCCACAGGTGGCTATATGCTGCTCCGTGGTAAATAGAGTATCAAGTCCGGCGAAGATTTCGGATGTTCTCTTGGTAATCACAAATGTCGGTTTTGCTCCTGTTGGTGACTCTGGTATTGTTTTGTGTATTCATTTTGGCACTAGTTGTACTCGTATTTCAACTAGTTGACTGTACTGATGAAGACCTTAAGTCAGAAACACGTGTCTATGGTTAGCCAAATTCCATTGCTTTAGCGGTCATCCCAACGAATCCATTTTCTGCTATATACTAGTTCTAACCGCGCTATATATTTTCCTTATTTTGATTTACTACTCTTGGGTTATGAGTTTCGCCACAGGTGGCTATATGCTGCTCCGTGGTAAATAGAGTATCAAGTCCGGCGAAGATTTCGGATGTTCTCTTGGTAATCACAAATGTCGGTTTTGCTCCTGTTGGTGACTCTGGTATTGTTTTGTGTATTCATTTTGGCACTAGTTGTACTCGTCTTTCAACTAGTTGACTGTACTGATGAAGACCTTAAGTCAGAAACACGTGTCTATGGTTAGCCAAATTCCATTGCTTTAGCGGTCATCCCAACGAATCCATTTTCTGCTATATACTAGTTCTAACCGCGCTATATATTTTCCTTATTTTGATTTACTACTCTTGGGTTATGAGTTTTGCCACAGGTGGCTATATGCTGCTCCGTGGTAAATAGGGTATCAAGTCCGGCGAAGATTTCGGATGTTCTCTTGGTAATCACAAATGTCGGTTTTGCTCCTGTTGGTGACTCTGGTATTGTTTTGTGTATTCATTTTGGCACTAGTTGTACTCGTCTTTCAACTAGTTGACTGTACTGATGAAGACCTTAAGTCAGAAACACGTGTCTATGGTTAGCCAAATTCCATTGCTTTAGCGGTCATCCCAACGAATCCATTTTCTGCTATATACTAGTTCTAACCGCGCTATATATTTTCCTTATTTTGATTTACTACTCTTGGGTTATGAGTTTCGCCACAGGTGGCTATATGCTGCTCCGTGGTAAATAGAGTATCAAGTCCGGCGAAGATTTCGGATGTTCTCTTGGTAATCACAAATGTCGGTTTTGCTCCTGTTGGTGACTCTGGTATTGTTTTGTGTATTCATTTTGGCACTAGTTGTACTCGTCTTTCAACTAGTTGACTGTACTGATGAAGACCTTAAGTCAGAAACACGTGTCTATGGTTAGCCAAATTCCATTGCTTTAGCGGTCATCCCAACGAATCCATTTTCTGCTATATACTAGTTCTAACCGCGCTATATATTTTCCTTATTTTGATTTACTACTCTTGGGTTATGAGTTTCGCCACAGGTGGCTATATGCTGCTCCGTGGTAAATAGAGTATCAAGTCCGGCGAAGATTTCGGATGTTCTCTTGGTAATCACAAATGTCGGTTTTGCTCCTGTTGGTGACTCTGGTATTGTTTTGTGTATTCATTTTGGCACTAGTTGTACTCGTCTTTCAACTAGTTGACTGTACTGATGAAGACCTTAAGTCAGAAACACGTGTCTATGGTTAGCCAAATTCCATTGCTTTAGCGGTCATCCCAACGAATCCATTTTCTGTATATATATATATATATATATATATATATATATATATATATATATATATATATATATATATATATATATATATATATATATATATATATATATATATATATATATATATATATATACTTAATTTAATTACACTAACCTCTTAACTCTATCTTAAAATCCTACCTGTCTCTTTCCTTAAAAAATGTTCTTTTGCTCGGAATCGGACTCAGGGAATTCGTCCTGGCATCCTGTGTCTCTGGCGCTGGTAACTTCGGAGAAGTTCTGCGGGTGAAGGTTGCTCGTAATTCTCGAGTTACGACGGTGTAATTTGGAAGTGACAGAGGGTCGGTGGCTCTATTCATCGTCGGCGTAGCTTCTTCCCTGGTCACTGTCCCGGTAAATGTCTCCATTTGCCTCGTGGGACGGCTTGTTACGCGAACTGGTTCGGGATGGCGCAATTGCAATGTGGTCCCACTGGAGGTGCCTCTGGTATAGGCCACAAGAGGTATGAGCGTCCTCGGACCGCTTGTCCTTGACTGGGCCTCCAGGTTCCCAATACGGGTCGGGTTGGGGGCACATTCGCACAATTACAAAGTTCCGCCATTTGGTTCCGTCTAAGAGCCCATTTGATTCTGAAGCCATATATTCTTTGTAAATAAGGTCGCTTCAAAAGCCAATGAGCGCCCGTATTAGCCTCATGTTGGGACGACAGGGGGCATCTCCCCCCAGGAGTACAAAAAATCCCTTAGGTGATATAGCGCGGCGCGATAGAGGAGGTTTCGGCCAGTCCTCTACTGTACGTACATATGTCAAGAATAGCACCATCCACATGGCCATCATTACGATCCGATCTAAGTTTTCTTTTTGTTCTTTCACTGTTCAAACTTTTCCCTGTTCCCAAACTTCTCTTATCTTTTTTTCTTTTGTCGACTGTATAGCTGCTGGTTTATAACGCACTGATTTAAAATTATCTCAGTCTTACTTTCTAGCTACAGTTTGTTAATTAGGCGAGGGAAATTTTTCTTAGTTCAAATTTCGATATCCCCATCTTTATCTTAACTAACTCTAGTTATATCCTAGTTACTCTTACTTAATTCTTATTTTACCCATCTCTCTCTAATATCACAATTAATTAATTACTAAGTCATCAAAATCTCGGTTTTGAGTTGGCAAGACGCACAATTATTACCAACATAATTTTAACTTTATGTAACAATTTTTATATCTCTATAACACTTCCATTGATTCCTTAAATTTATGGAATTTAATGTATTTATTTATGTACATGCGACTTCGCTTAGTCTATATTTCCTTTTGGACCTGCATTTGTATCCAGAAGTTTCAAACAAGTTTTTTTACCATTAGAGATGCTTAACCTTCTATTTACTAAACGACAATGTTACCTATGCCAAAACATTTTTATCAAGGAGTGCCCAAGGAGCTCTACAAGTAGTAACTCGTTGCAGTCAAACGTCCAACTCGCGTCGTTCTTTTATTAGTTTACTTTTCCATAGTATTATGATGTTTATTTTAAAATGAAGGTGGATTTTTCAATTATTGATATTGGTATACCTATCTTTTGCCTCGGGCAGAGTCTTCATTTCGTTCAAAAATATCCCAGCTAAAAAAAACTATTTATATCGCTGTGGACGTTTATTGTTGATTTTTCATGATGTCTATGACGAATGATGACGCAACTCCAGGGTAAGTCCTACCTGTCTTTGCTAGTAATTACTTTATTCCTGCAAATTTAGCCACTGTTTAGGCGCTTGTCGTATGGTCGCTAAATATAGTCTAATCTTCATTTTGTGGCCCAATTGCGTCACTTACGATGTTGCCAATTTTTTTTCCCCTGAAATTTATTTTTGTTTTTTCTTTAGTTGCAGTGGTCTCCGGAAACGAAAGAGAAATATTGAGAACAGACGACCGTTGTCCCACAGTGAATTAGAAGCCTATGCGAATGAATCAGCGGAAAGTGATTACGATTTCTCAAGCGACGACGATATCAAAGATCGTTCGTATAATCCTGATAAGGAATCAGACAGTTCTAGTTCTGATTCTGGTGAAGATATAGAACATAATGGTCCAAATGACGATCATGCAGCCACCGATTCACCTGATGATGCCGACCAGCATGGCACGAGAACAGCAGACCCCAATGACGAAGAATGGACCGATACATAAGAGCCAACAGTGTTTCCATCTACTGGCATTAAAGAAATTAATGTCAATGACCTGCCGCCCAATCCAGGATCAATAGATTTCTTCATGCTGTTTTTTGACAAGGATTGCAGAAAATTACAAAAGAAACTAATAGGAGGGCAAGTACAGCATTTGCCTCTAAAAAAACAAGGTCGAGTAGAGAAAAAAACTGGCGAGATATTTCGATCGAAGAAATGCGAAAATTCATTGGTTTGTCTTGCCTTGCTGGCACCGTTAAATTTCCTCTTTTAGCTAAGCAGTGGAGTCACCATCCTTTGTACTTCCATCCTGTAATTGGAAAAACAATGTCCAGAAATCGGTTTTAAATTATTCTAAAGAACCTCAGATTTGTAGATCATGCAACGATCGACGAGAATGACAGGTTATTCAAAATTCGGCCTATATTAGAAAAAATACTGCAAAATTGTAAACAAGTCTTCAGTCCTGGACAAAACTTGTCAGTTGATGAAGCCATGATTGGTTGGAAAGGTAGATTGTCATTTCGGCAATACATATCAAATAAAAGCCATAAATATGGCATAACATTGTATGAGCTAACCACTGATGATGGGTTTGTTCTAAACATTATTGTTTACACGGGAAAGGGAACATTAGTTTCAGAAGATTCAACACATTCTGAAAGTGTAGTAAAAGAATTGATGAAAGATTATTTAGAAAAGGGTCATACAGTATACCTTGACAATTTTTACACCAGTGTTTCGTTGGCTGAATTTTTACATAAAAGAAAAACGGCTATGGTAGGAACCCTGCGAGAAAATAGAAAAGGAAACTATAAAGAAACTATGAAAGCCAAGCTAAAGAAGGGTGAAGCAGCTTGGAAAAGAAAGGGGCCAGTTTTACTCACCAACTGGAGGGATAAAAGATATGTTAGGATGATAAGTACTGCCCATAAACATTCGATGGTCGAAATTCAGGGCAAGAGAGCTAATAACAGGAAAATAAAACCTGCATGTATTATCGACTATAACAAACACATGTCGGGAATCGACCGATCAGACCTGATGATGGCTTACTACTCTACCCCTCGTAAAATCGTTAGATGGTATCGTAAAATATTTTTTCATTTGATCGATTTGTGTGTTTGGAACGCTTGCTACATTTATAATTTTCATCAAAACAAGAATATCAGGCTTTTAAACTTTCGGGAACAAGTAATAAAGAAACTTATCAATTAGTCAGCCAATTTGCAAGTACAAGATGAGGTTGAAACTGATGGGAAATTCCACTTTTTAGAGCCAAATCCTCCTACAGAAAAAGAAAAATGCACAATGAAGAGATTCCGTCAGTGTAAAAACAAAGGTTCCTAAGAAAACTAGATATTTTTGTCCAGTTTGCCCAGATAAACCAGGTTTATGTGTTTATCCCTGTTTTAAAAATTGGCATGACGCCATGAATAAAGAAAACATAGATAATAAATAATATTTTCATTTGTAATTTTTAGAGCAATAGTTGAGTTCTGTATATTATGTTGTAACCAAATATGTATTCCTTTTATTTTGAATAAACAAATGAATAATAATAATTAATTTATTGTAGTTTTCAAAATAATATTTCTATGTCCAGTTAACTGGACGGTGGGACATATAAGGTAAAATTATGTGTATAGTCCGTTGTCCAGTTTACTGGACAGCTACTGGTGACCTTGAGTATGGTCAAAGTCATTTAACAAGACCATTTGCATACTTTTGGTGTTCAAAAAAATATTTATAAAGCAAAAGTTGAAGTTTGGTTTCCCAGAGCCGCGAATGCACTTTCGCCGTGGCACTCAACGTGTTAAGGAAGATAAAGGTTGTATTGATAACGTGTCTCTCTTCTGTGTGAGTTTTGGTTCTTCTGACTTTTATTTATTGTTATCTTAAAACTGTATTTATTGTTATCTTAAAATACTGTAAAATATCGCCGGGACTTGGATCACTCGAGTCATGGTCCTGCGCCCTTCTAATTGTTCCCCTTTTTTTTTGGTTATCTTGCAAACTCTGTGCCTCAGGATGGGCTTCGTCTTCATCAGAATCATCTGAGCCTGGCTCTACTCGAATCTCTCTCCTATCTTGGTTTACATCTTCTTGAGGCTTTATTTCTTGCTGATTCTCCTCATTTGCCTCGTCCTCTGGCTGACCATAACGTGGTAATTGTTCCCTCGTTGGTACAATTTTTCCCAAGCCCTCCGACTGCTTCAATCTGTCTAGATGCACAATGTGCTGCTTCTTGCTACTTATTCCTTTGATTTTCTATGTCACACCTGATCTTTTTTCAATGACCCGATACGATGCTGCCCATTTGGGTTTAAACTTTGTAGATATATGTTTTCCTGGAACTGCCGGTGTATTCATACAGTGTGTCCTAGATTCGCTTCTCTATATAGGGATCTCGGCTCCTATTATACCTACAGCAAAGGTTAAATGGGGAAAGTTTTAGAGGAAACTTATTCCATTCGATATCTGGCTTCAGATTTACGATCGATCAATAAGTTTGGGAAATATCGACGAAAAACCGAAAATGGCGGATTTAGTTTTTGGCTAGTATATCCAGAACCTTAGACAAGGAAAGAGAGAGGACGCGTAACAACTATTTATGCGCCGTCTCAGAAGTGAGGCCAATTTATCCATCGACGCCATTTTCTGGTGGCAGACAATTGTGGTGCCAGAGTGGTTTTGTAGTGTGATTTTTAGAGAAAAGTGAATTAAAGACATTGTGATTATTATCGAACTAAAATGGTGAATTGTTGTGCTTTTGGTTGCAAAAGTCGTAGCGAGAGAAAAGAAGCTGGAATAACCTTTCACAGGTAAATAAAAGAAAATTGTATATTTTAGGTGTCCCTATAATTCGCGTTTTTATTATTAAAGGCGGCCTAATACCCATATTTCTATCCACACAGTTTATATTTACTGGTAGACAAATAAGTAACTCAGCATTTTGGTCCTCTTTCATTCAGAATAGCTTATAAAATTATCTAATTTATGATCTAATTAGGCGTGAAGGTCGATTTATTCCAGTGGCGTAGGCCATGCTTCATGGATATAAAGAAATAATAGTTATTCAACCTTCATGTGTGGTGAATATTATTATAATTCAATTAAATGTATTTTTTTTTTAGGTTTCCTCTAAAAGATGTGCGAAAAACTGCTTTATGGGTAAAGCAGCTGCATATTGCAGACTGGACACCTACAAAAAATGATAGGCTATGCTCGAAACATTTTGACCCAAAACTGTTTTATCGTGTTGGCGAAAAAAAAATGTCTACTAGATGAAGCAGTACCAACAGTGTTCCCTGATGTACCAAAATATATGCAGCCAAGTAGTCATTATCGCAAGGTAAGTTTTATCAGCAATATTGATTTTTGTGTAAAATATAAATGACAGAATATTAATTCATCCCATCTATTTATCTTCATTCATAATTCACATATTATTTCATAAAATATTTTTTACTTTCCAACATATTGTTTGATTTTAATGTTCATTTTGCTTTTAATGTATTGTTTAAATTTAATATTAGCATTTGTTTGTATTTTATCTTAGTTGTTAAGTTTTTTTATGACACCATTTATTTAAAAACACATTGATGTATTTTTATAAATATAGAAATTTTTGTCTAACTTTTTTTTGATATATTGTGTATTTTATTTCAGGGGACAAAGAGACCTCATCAGGAAGAAGCATCTACTTCTTGAGCTCCAGACGAGGTTCGAGACACAGCAGTTCTAGATACTCCTAGAAAACAAAAACTGAAGCGAAAACTTTTTAGTCAAGTTGCTAAAAGTCGTGCAAAGTCTAAGAAAATTAAAGTTTTGCGAGAGAAAGTAAGAAGGTTGAAAAAAAAGGTTACCTCTTTGAAAAATTGATTACTTCTTTAAAACAAAAAAATCTATTGTCATCAGAAAGTTCTTATTTATTTGAAAATATGCCAGAAATAACTAAAGAACTGCAAAAAAGAAAATTAGGAAAGAAAATTAAGTACTCTCCAGAACTTAGAAAATTTGCGATAACTTTAAATTTCTTTTCTCCAAAATCTTACGATTATGTTCGTTCTGTGTTCGATACATGTTTACCACAGAAATATTAATGCGGATCCTGGCTTTACAAGTGAGTCATTTGACATTCTAAAAAAACAATGTGACCTTTCTCATAAGCCTATTTTTCTTGCTCTCATTGTAGATGAGATGTCTATCAGAAAACATATTGATTGGGACGGAGTTAAATTTCACGGTTATATAAATTATGGCATCGACTTACAAGATGACAATAATCCTATGGCAAAAGAGGTTTGTGTTTTAATGGTTGTGTGCATCAATGGTCAGTGGAAATTGCCAGTAGGTTACTTTTTAACTGATGGATTGAGTGGTCAACAGAAAATTGCTCTTGTCTCCCAATGCATAAGTTTATTAACTGAGACAGGGGCACGTGTAGTATCACTTACATTTGATGGTGCGCCATCCAACATTGCAATGTCAAATATTTTGTGTTGTGATAATAATATGCCAACCTTACAAACTTTTTTTACTTTAAGAGGAAACAATATTTATAATTTTTATGACCCTTGTCATATGGTTAAATTGATACGTAATGATTTTGGTGAAAAAAAGGTTCTTATAGATGGCAATGGATATTTAATTAAGTGGGAATATATGGAAAATTTAGAGAAATTGCAAGATTCAGAAGGTTTGCATTTAGGGAATAAACTACGAAAAGCTCACATAAATTTTTTCAAAGAAAAAATGAAAATCAGATTAGCAGTACAATTATTAAGTGAATCGGTTGCTGATTCGCTTAATTATTGTGAGGAAGAATTGCAGTTAAAAGAATTTATGGGTTGTAAGGCAACCTCTGACTTTATTAGAATAATTAACCACTGCTTTGATATTTTAAACTGCAGATCACTAATTCCTCCAGGTTTTAAAAAGGCAGTTTGTGAAAGAAATATAGAACAGACAAAAAGTTTTATTACTAACTCTATTGATTATCTTTCTTTACTAAAATTTCATGATGGGGAATTAGTAGTTCAAACCAAAAGAAAAACAGGCTTTATGGGTCTTATAATTTCTTTAAAAAGTGCATTGTTGATGTATGATGAATTAGTTACAAATAACAAACAATTAATTTATCTTCCTTTATGTAAAGTCAGTCAAGGTCATTTAGAATTATATTTTTCTTCAATAAGATCAAAATGTGGCTTCAATAATAACCCTACTGCACGGCAGTTTATGGCATCGTATAAGAGATTATTAATAAGAGCAGAAATAAGGGAGGGTGGTATGGGAAATTGTATACCCTTAGACTTACTTAGGTACTTTTTTATGTAATATATTTTTAGTAATGTATTTTTATGAAATATATGGATTTATAATGATTGCATATTTTATTTCATCAACAATAATTGGTTGTTGGTCTTAGAGATCTTTCCTACGTTATCTTAAAATGTAGGTATATTAGAGCTATTAAAAGAGTGTAGTGATTAAATGAGGTATGTAACAATTTCTTTATTGAAATTTCAGTTTTCTGTAAATGTGATTAACTTTTATTATAATTATTAATAAATTACCTAAATGCATCGTTTTAGTCAAAAAATTTGCAAACTTTAAATAAAATGAAACCCTAAATAAAATAGGAAGTTTGACATAATTTTTGAAATTTTAAACAAATTCCCTTCATTTTTAAAATTTGTTATATAACCCCATTATTTACTGAACTTTTCAATTGGCTCTAATATATCGATAAACACACTTTGATCAGTCTTCCACTAGTAAGATTTAAATGTTCATTTCAAGCATCATTTTACTTAAACCGAGCGTTACGCCACTGGGCGAGCCAGCCTGGTGGCAGCTGGCAGCAAATCATATGCATAGATTACGCGTCCTCTCTCTTTCCTTGTCTAAGTCCAGAACGGTAAATTTGACAGCTGTCAAAATGTGACATTATTCGGACACATTTTTAAGACAAATAAGATGGCGTATACGACACGTGTTTATTCTTTTTTGTTAAACCGCAACCCGCCTAAACTTTCATTTTTCTTATGACCGCCATATTGGATTTTTCGATTTTTGGAAAGAGCCTAAAATTTTCAGTCTAGTGATATCTCACAAGTTCATTAAATATTTTAGTGTCATCAAAATATCACACTTCGTAAATTAGGTTTCAGTGTTTTTAAAGGAGGCCATGATTTATTTGTCACAAGATTACATTAATAAGTAAGTAATGTATTGAACGCATTGAATTTTCAATACAACATGAACGTAAATAATGACTTAAAAAATCTAAATGAGCTTTAACTACTTTGTAAGTGGGTTATATTAATTTACAGATCTGCAAAATGACGTCCATTTGCATCGAGACATTTTTGACAATTGGTGACTGTTTTTCGTACAACCCTGGTAAGTGTATTTCGGTTAATATTTCTAAATGTGTCCAGAACTCTTTGTCTCAGGATTTCTATGATCACGGGGGGATCAAATTCATAGATTTCATTCTTCGTGTGACCCCAGAGGTAGAAATCCAAGGGCGGCAGGTCAGGGGATCTAGGAGTCCAAGATATTGGACCATTTAAAGAAATTATTCTTTCGTCAGACTGCTCTCTTAAGAAGTTCCTGACTCGAATGGTATTGTGAGCCGGACATCCGTCTTGTTGAAACCAAGTTCTTCTTAATTCATCTTCCGTTAGAATAGCTCGTAAGGCTGGTACTGCCGTTTAGGTTGTAGTCAAACAAAAATGGTCCAATAAGTCGATTTCCCGAAATGATTAATAATTTATAAATAGGTGCCCAACAGTCAAGGGCGGCAGGGTCGGCCGGGTGGTACTAGAAACTATAAATTATAAAGGGAAAATTATCTTTATTAAAAAGTAGATATTTTCTTTCCAAAAATAATTATCGAAACATCCCGTAATGAATGAGCTTGTATACAGTTGAAACCTATTCAGCTTTATTATGAAAAAGAAAAACATATTTGGTTAGCGGCAAGTAATAGCCGTAATAAATTATTTTGTTGGTATTGCATATTAATTTCGGAAATACTAACTCAATTTATTTCAGTGATATAAAAATCTAATAAAGAAGTACACCGTGCCTTAATAAAACATAAAATATCAAAAGAACAAACCCCTTGCGCTTTAAAATTTAAATTATTCGGAAATACTGCTGAACGCCTATAACTCATAATGAAAATCGAAAAATAATTCGACATTTGATTAATATGGTATTTTTTTCATAACGCAAGAACTAGGCTTCCCGGGTAATAATAAATCATTAAATTCAGACAATCAACATAATTTTAGAGAATTAGCTAAATCTGCAGAAAATTTCGATAAAGTGTTAATAAATTTATAGAATCCAATTCTATTTTTATAGGTTCTTCGAAACTACAATACAAAATGATTGAATAAAAATGTAATACAATATCAAAAAGTAAGTTGACTGACTAGAGTAGAACGTTTTACTTTTTTTTATTAGATTATACTCTTTTAGTATTATTAAAGAACTAAACGAAAAAAAAAGATTATTATTTGACCATCATTTGGTGCCTATTTAAAAAAGATTGGTTAGATTAACTTACCCATGATCCCACACCAAACGTTACTTCCAAATCTGATCTGTAGACGTCTCTCTGCCACTTCGTGAGGATTTTGCACAGGCCAATGATTACGGTTGTGCCTATTAAAGACTCCACAATTCGTGAACCTGCTCTCATCGGACCACAAGACATGATTTACAAAATCAGGATTTTCATTACATCTCCTAGTATACCACTCACAGAACTGTAGTCGTCTTGGAAAATCAGTTTCCTTAAGTCCTTGTACTATTATGGGTTTGTATGGATGGTGCTTATTCTTTTTTAAAACTCTCTGTACTGTTGATTTTGGCACAGTAGTTTCCTGTTCTACAGTTCTTACCGATGCACTAGGGTTTTCGTTGATAGCTTGTAAAATGTTTCTGTCTCGATTTTCATTGTTATTATTGTATCCGCTTCTAGGTTGTTCGAAGGCACCATGGTTAATTAAATTAACTGCGACTTTCCTGAATTGGGTTTTATAAGGCTGTCGTCGTTCGGGGTACATCTCCAAATACCTTGCTGAGGTAACGTCGGCGTTTCTGTATGATTGAAAGTACAGAGCTAACATGTCAACCTTTTCTTCATTTGAATAAGAAATGCCGGCCATTTTCTATAGGTTTTGACAATTCATGTGTCAGATTTATGATTTTATTGGGATAAAAGCGTACCTACTACTTATTAAAACATATCTTTGATACTTTCAACTATTTAACTTAACGTCAAAGTCAAAATCCAATTTTGTTACAGATAAATCATGGCCTCCTTAGAAAAGCATTGAGAGCTAACATTACTTTAAATCATGGCCTCCTTAGAAAAAACTGAAACCTAACTTTACGAAGTGTAATATTTCGATGATATTAAAATCTTTAATGCACTTGTGAAATATCACTAAACTGGAAATTTTAGGCTCTTTCCAAAAATCGAAAGATCCAATGTGGCGGCCATAAGAAAAATGAAAGTTGAGGCGGGTTAACAAAAAACACTGAAGACGTGTCGTATACGCCATCTTATTTGTCTTAAAAATGTGTCCAAATAATGTCACATTTTGGCAGTACGGGGTTGTTTTTAGCTTCTTTATCTTTAATATCTTACAAATTTCAGTGAACAAATTCCCAACAAATTGGCTTCCGCAATCCGACAATATTTCCCTCGGTGTCTCGTGTCGAAGAATAATATTTTCGACACAGTTTCAGCACGTATTTTTTCAAGTAGGATGCACCCTGGAAATCTTGTTAAATAATCGATGCATGTCAATATATACTTAGTACCCTGACAGGTCCTATTTAAAAAACCTACCACCTCTATACCAATCCTGGACCATGGCTTTTCAGGTACACAATTTCTTTGCATTTTAGAAGGTAACTGTGGATTAGTTTTATGTATATTACACGAATGACACTGTGCAACAAATAATTTCACGTCTTTTGGCAAGGTTTTCAATAACAGACTTGCCTAATTTATTCTTGAGTCTTCTTTTGACCGGGGTACAATGCAAATATCGAAGAGTGGTAAATTTTCAATATTTCCGGGATAATTCCTAAAGGGATTGCTATTTAATAATTTCTAAAATGTTCAGTCCTTTTCCTATAAAGTAAAACCCTTTTGGGTTACAATACTAAAAGGGGTTATCAGGTTGAAGGTTCGCTTTTAATTGTTGAATCCCTTTGTCTGTATCCTGGAGAGCCTCTTTACTCCACACGGCGCTGGCGGAACTATTTCTTGTTCTTTAACTATCGCAATCATGGCGTCCTTTGTTCCTTCTGTTCTCAATCCTGGAAATTCATAGTAAAACTGTGTTCCATTAGAAACTTAGCCCATTTAGCTAATCTAATCTAATCATTAACATATCTATCTCCACCCTTCTAAGTTTATCTCGAATATAATGCTTTAAAATAATTATATGGGCGTAATCTTTTAGCTTTTGTTAAAATCTAGCTTTAGAAAGTTACGAAGAAAGAACGCTTTGAAATGGCCAAATGGGATTTTGGCGAAACGTCGACAAAACTGCTCTTTTCACAGTAGTGAATTTTGCAACTTTTTGCTATTTGTCATTTTTTTTCTATTTTCAATAATAATGTGGTGGGGGAAGCTCAAAATTTTTTCCTTCGAACGTTTATATCTCTGTTTTGGACGAACCGATTACATTCAACTTGATGTCAGAAAAAAAACCGCTTTTTTGCTCTTCGCGTAGAGCTATTAAATGTACGGTAATGATTCTATCAGTGGTCACTAGATGGCGTGTTTTCGTTATTCTTCAAATAATACGGATTTTCTCAAAAAAATCAAACGATGATATGACTTTTTTGTCATAATTTAATTAAAGGTTATAAAAAGTTTCGAATAGTGCAATAAAAAATCCAGGTCCGTATTTAAATTAAAAAATTTGTTGATGGTCGCCAGAATCCGAAACGTCGGATTGAAAAACTAACCTCACCAATTTGTGGAGAAAAAAAGTGACAATAACAGAGTGAAAATTATTTTCATCTGTCATTTCAACTAAGTCTACAATTTGAGAAAAACTGAAAATAAAACAAAAAAATAACTTATATTGTCTTTCTATAATTGTAGGCTTAGTTAAAATGACAGATGAAAATAATTTTCTCTTTATTATTGTTACATTTTCTCCTCTACATATTGGTGAGGTTAGTTTTTCAATAATAATAGGTCAATAACAAATTTAAAAATAGGCATACTTAAAATAAATATCTTATCTTTAAATTGAGCTTTAAATTCTCTTGATGTTCAGATCTACTCTCCGTTCTTTAGAATAGGAAAAATACTGAATGACACGTTCACACACAAAGCGGATAGTCTATCTTGGTCCAACTCCTTAACAAAATTTATAAGCCCTCGAAAAACCCCTGGATTTTCAGACAAAGCCGTTTCATCATGGCCACGTAGTGCCAGCTCGAATGCCCACAAGATGTTACACAATCTATAATTTTGTTTAAAATATAACGATTTTTGGATACATTTTCATTACAATCTCTAAGGGATTTTCTAAAAGCTGTGCCTAGCTAAGTGCGAATATCAACACTTCCGACCGTAGCATAGTTCACCGAACATTTCATGTGATCTGCAGAAAACGCATGTTTTTTAATTTTTTCTTTTATGTGTTTAACATCGGTTTTGCACCAAAATGAGTCCGACGAATCCTTAGAAAACAACAAACAAACATAACAGTAAAATGAGTTAGAGACTCCACAACCACATGTCCAGTTAGCTAAATCGTAGGAAGTTTCGATGAACTTCTTTATTTTTGTCTTTACTAGTTTGTCGTATACTAAGTTCTGACAAATTGCGATCACTTACCTTGAATTCGGTTATTTCCTCAAAACTAAGTTCGTTAGCACTATTTAGTTGTTTAATTTTTTGCACTACCGACATTTTCTTCATCTACATTCACAACTCAAACATAGACTACCTTGAAATTGGTTATTTCATTATCGATTAAAAACGTCCGAAACAATATCGAGCTAGAATATCGACCGCTCTGAACAACTGGTGTAGCGTATTTAATTTTTCCCAAGGTTCGCGTTTTATTACAACTATTAGGAGGGACGGTCAAACGAATAATTTATTTTCTGAAATATTTTTGGGGGTCATTGACCAAATGACCCTATGGAAGAGCCGCCACTGTTTAAACAAAAAGTTTGACCTTTCCCCACCACTTTACTATCGAAAATAGAAGAAAATTGATAAATAACAAGAAGTTATATAATTGCCTGATGAATACAATGTTTATATTTTCCACAAATTTTAATTAGGAAAATTCGAGAGAAAATCGGCATTTCCATTTTTTACGCACCCCTAACGGCCATTTCTCGAACTCTCAGCCGCATTACCCGCAAATATTTTTTCTCCATAATTGTGTGATAAGCGGTTACCGAGTTATAGCCGAAGGTCATTCTTAATAGATCATCCTGTATATTAATATATATATATATATATATATATATATATATATATATACTATTTAAAAAACAAACATTTGACAATGTTTATAATTTTTGTATGATCCTTCTCCCATTTCCAAATGCTACTTGAATAAGGTTAAAAAACATTTTTCAAAAAGGCATCAAAAATATAATCCGTTATATAACCTGTAGCACTCACGGAAACTTTATGAATCTTCGCCACATCGTGCCACATTCAGTGAAATCTGCTTAGTAGAATGGTTGCTATATCGCTAAGATATTTTTAAAATAAATCACTATATTTAGAATACCCTGCATATTAGAAGCGCCTTAACGATGTTTAATTAATGTTAATGTGATAAGATGGGTTATAAAAAATTTTATTTTTCCATGTTGGACAAAAAACCAAATGGCGCACCACTGCCGCCATTTTGATTTATTTTCATGAAAATATAGCTAATATACAGATCAAACCAAAAGGTTTGTGATCGTTGTCCTACCGCTGCCCCTCCTGGTGCTATTCACCTCAGAAAAGGCATTTAAAATACCATCAGCTTAATTTAATATTACTAAAAAACGGATCACACAAAATTAGTAACTATGATTTAAAATTTTGCTAGAATACCTATAGTAACGTTTATTTAAAAAATGCAAAAATTGACCGACTCAATTTTATTTGTAAAGGAATTTATAAATTTGGGCATTTTCGGAACTTTTTCTAACAATTGTTCTTTGAATGGTCCTGCATATATGACGAAACGCTTAATTAAAATAATAATAAACGCAGAACTAGAAACTGCGAAAATTTGCAAAAGATCGTATATGACATTTAAAAACTTGTGATTACTTTTTCTGAACTCCCTGTATAATTTTAATATTACTTCGCTTACTTGCAAAAAATAAGTATTTTTAATATACTTAAAAGTTTTCGTGTATATGCGCTCTGTGTAATGAAGACCCCAAATAAAAAAAAATATGGTTATATATTCGTATTTCACCCTTTGTACAAATAACCTTTGTTGATAACTTTAACCAAACATAACACAATTTGTCACTATAGCGTGTAGATAAGATGGAAACGGCTACTATCAGGATAACCAAATAAAAGCCTACATACGATTAATTAAAACTATATTATTAGGAATAATAATATGCCTTTACAATTGAGCGTTCTTTAAAAGACTAACTCTTTTACGAAAACTAATACTGCCTTGACAGATTTTTTATAAACGTCCATATCGATATCCGTGTTTACGTTAACACACTTAAGACCTAATTTATGGGTCTGCGTTCCTGGAATATCGGCACCACAGGCTTCACTGATACACGGCTTGTACGCCGTATTTTAGTATTTCTAACATTCGGCCATCCTGCTATTGTTTCGCCCCCGAAACATCCTACGTTGTCAGGACAGTAGACCCCTAAGCAGACCATTAACCTAACATCTGTGAGTTTGGTTACCTGTGAAAAACCACAATAAAATAAAAATTTGGAGTCACTAGACCCCCCCCCACCTTTTGGCATTCTTATTTTTAATAAGAATGTACACTTGATAATTTTATTTTAATTTATTAGGCAGTCAGAATTCAATACAACAATAGCACTTTACTCAGTCTCAACTAAGCCATGAACCATGATCAGAATACAGTCATGTTCAAAATTTCACATCTACAGTATCTTGCAACTACAGGATCACTGCCTGCCTTTGACACGAATAGTGTCCTTTACCTTCTTGGCACAAACAGTACTGCTAATTTTCTTGACACGAACCGTGCCCTTAACATTCACATGAGCAGAATACAGCCATGTTTTTAACTGTGACACAAATAGTGTCCCTTTTTGTGCATAAACAAAATACAATCATGTCTACATGGACCTAAACGTCCTACATGGACCTAACCGTCCATCATTTAGATCACCAAAACCGAATAATAAAAAAAAAAAAAAAAAAAATTTTAACTGTGGCTACCATGTACTATTACAAAAAAAACTTCAAAATTAGACACCTACAATGTCTCAGATATGAACAGAATACAGTAATACTTTTCACATTCATATAGCCATTAGTGCACCTTTGACACCTACAGTGTCCTGCCTGCATGCCAATCAACATGCCATATCTAATGATATCTATATCCATTACCAAATTGTTCCCCTGGGAACCACCATTTTTTACTTGGTACCCAAAGTACCCTAACAATATAAGTAATTCGTATCGAAACTAAAAAGTTTCCTTGTCCTCTCGGTACCTAAAGTACCCCCTAGGACAATTTACTTGTTCGACTGACCTTTCACTTTAAACAAACATAATAAAATCATCTTATACTGTCAGTCCACTCAATACCTAAAATGGTCAAACATTATCTTTAAATTATTTTGCGAGGAAACATACATTTTTACATTTATGTACATCAAATGTATATTATTATCAATAACATCAACACACTTATATTTCATAATAACCACCAAAAAAAACCTGCTTGCTTATTCTCTTTTATATTATTGATATCAATTTCTGTGTACCAATTTTCTTAATGACGTCAACGCATGCATGCAACACAATAACCACTCTATATAGGTTTCAATACAACATTTATTTGATTTTTTTTTCTCTCTGGCCAAGGCCAAAACATACAAAAAGTAAATAAAAATACTGTATATTTCATACAATCATGAAATAACCACCTAATTTTTTTTTTATCATATAACGTATGCCACTTCTTACTGTTACGTGCTAACAAACATTTTATATGGCCATATATAAATAATATAAAATTTACTCAGTATCTAAATCAAACGGTAAATCCTCAACTTCATTGAGGATCACCCAAGGCTTTACTTTATCGACAGCTATAATTAAAATTCTCTTATAACTCTTTTCTCTTAAGTCCTCAACTACATATCGGTCGTTCGGCAACACTGCCTTAATTTTAAAAGGCCCTTTAAATTTCGGATTTAATTTGCGACTTGCACCAGTGGCTGGTTCACTAGTTATTTTAACCATCACCAAATCTCCAGCTCTATAAGTCTTGGGAGCAGCCCTCTTAGCGTCAAAACGCTGTTTCTCTTTTCTCTGAGCCTCGCCTATTCTCTCTTCCGCTTTTTTTCGCAATTTTTTCAAATCTGCTCGCTCTAGTCCTTGACTTATTTCGTTGAGAATCTTTGCATCGGACGGCTGTTTTGGCGTAAAACCCATAATCAGCTGATACGGTGTTTCACCGGTGGTTTTATTTATAGATGTATTTAAACCTATTTGTATGGTTTTTACATGTTGGTCCCAAGAGCTCTCATTAGTGTCATTTACACTTAAACACTTTAACGCATCTAAAATAGTGCTATTAAATCGTTCACACTGCCCATTTGCTCTAGGTGTAGCTACGGCATTCATTACATGTTTAATGCACATTTCACGACAAAAATTGTGCATTGTTTTTGATGTAAAACAGGCTCCTCTGTCTGAAATGATCCTCCTCGGCGTCCCAAATACATATATAAAATTTTCCACCGCTTTTACCACATATTTTACTTTTGTTGACTTTACAGCCTCCAAAAATACAAACTTGGAGAAGCCATCCACAATGACTAAAAGATACGTGTTCCCTTTTTTAGTTTTAACAAAGGGTCCCAAATGATCGATATGAAGGGTATCAAAGGGAATATTATTTTTTGGTATTGGATGCAGGTAACCAGCTTGTCGACCTTTAGAGCCTTTCATATAAATACAATTTAAACAGCTTTGTATGTATTTTTTAACAAAACGATTCATACAAGCAAACCAGTAATTTCTTTTAATTCGTTCAAGTGTTTTTTCAAAACCCAAATGTCCGCAGTCATCGTGATTTAACCTGCATATTAGCCATCGTGATGCTCTGGGGACTACCCACTTAAGGTCATCATTTATTTTTCTATATAAAACTTCGTTTTTTAAAGCATAATTTTCGAAATAATTTTTGTTTTCCGGGATTTTATTGGAATGCAGAATTTCAATTATTTTATTTATTTCATCATCCTGGCTTTGAACTGCTCTAACCCATTCTGCTTCCGTCAAATTAATGACACAATTTACATTATAATTTTCTTCGCCGATATCCCTGCTTAAACAATCCACATGTTTCATTTTATAACCAGGGCGATAATTCACTTGAAAATTATACTCTTGAAGTTCAAGCCACCATCTGGCGATGCGAGGGACGAGATCTCGTTTCGTTGAACAAGCTCTTATCGCAGAGCAATCCGTAAAAACTTGAAATTCCTTACCCAATAAGTACACCCGAAAATGTCTAAGGGTAAATACAACAGCCATTGTCTCTAATTCATATGAATGGTACTTCGATTGCTCGTAGGTACACTGCTTGCTAAAATAGGCAATTGGGTGCGGGCCGTCTGCATGAATTTGCAATAAAATACCTGCTAGGGCTATATTGCTGGCATCTGTATGAACTTGTATTTCTAATTTCGGGTCATATATTTTTAATACAGGCCTAGTAGATAATATTGTTTTTATCTGGGTTACTGCGTTAGTTTGAGCTACACCCCACGACCACTTTGCATTTTTCCGTAATAATTTCGTTAAGGGACTTGCTAATTTGGCATAGTCCTTAACAAATTTCCGAAAATATCCGGCTAATCCAAGGAATCGTTGTAATTCCTTTCTATTTTGCGGCTGACATAAATTCTTTAGAGCTTCGATTTTAACTGGATCAGGGCGAACACCTTCTTTAGAAATTTCTCTGCCTAAATAATTAATTTTTTCCATAAAGAATTTGCACTTCTTTAACTGTAAGGTTAAATTATATTTTCTAAATATGGACAGAACACTCATGAGTTTTTGCAAGCTATCTTCTAGGGACAAAGCTGGAATTATGACGTCATCTAAATACGCAAATGCTGTACCCTGAGGAAGTTCACTTAAAACTTTATTTATCATTTGCTGGAATACGTACGGCGCATTACACAAACCAAAACTCATTCTTAAAAATTCATACTTCCCATCTGGGGTAATAAAAGCTGTTTTTTCTATTGAATCTTCAGCCATCGGTATTTGATAGTATCCTGAAAATAGGTCCAATGAGGTAAACACCAGGGAACCTTGTAGCTTATCAATTTGGTCATCAATCAACGGTAAAGGCCAGGTAGTTTTTAAACTGAGGCTATTAATTTTGCGGTAGTCTACGCACATGCGCAGTGAGCCATCAGGTTTTGGCACTAACACTACCGGACTTGCATACGGGGAATTCGATTCTCTTATAATATTGTTATCTAACAATTCCGTTAACAAAATTTTTAGCTTTTGCTTTCTATCTTCCGACAATCTGTAAGGATTATATACTACCGGCTCATCGGTCTTTAACTTAATATGCATTTCCGTGCAGTTGGTCTTGCCTATTTCGGAAAGATTTAGGGCTATACAATCCCTAAATTGTTGCAAAAGCATAAGAAGGGGTTCTTTATATCCATTGCAATGCACTATCTCATTTGCGATTTCATTACACTGGCCTACATTATTAATTCGTAATTCGGTGGTTGTTGAATAAAACTTTATGTCACATCCAACTTTAGTAAAACCAACATTTTTTCTGCGTATGAGCGTATTTCCAATTAAAACATCGGCTGGACAATATGTGTCAGGTACTATTAGTAGCTCTTCCTCTTCATCAATTTCGTCAAACAATAATCTACCCTTTACACTTTTATTTATACATATCACCTGCCCAGAAAGAGTTTTTATATGATGCTCTTTACCATCGCGAACCACAAGTCCGTATTTTTTAACTACAGAGTCTTTAATTAAAGAGCATTCACTTCCGGTATCGATCAAACCACATAGTTTATAATTAAAAAGAAACATTTGTTTATAAAATAAATTATTAGAATGTTTTTCAACAAAATTGACATGTTTTTTAGACCAACAGTCTTTTTCGACGTGCCCGCGTTTCTTGCAAAAGTTGCATGTATTACTAGAAGAAGCACTATTCTGCTTAAACCTATTTACACTTTTGTTTTTGTTGTGGCTATATTGTTGAAAACGCAATTTAGGACAATTGACTTTTTTATGTCCGGGTTCGTTACAATTATAGCACATAGACTTAAAGTTACTAGATTTTGTAAAGTTTTTAACTGCTATTTGCTCAGTTTTTGAATAATCGCTACTACGCAAAAATGTCAACAAATCATCTAAAGTATGGTAACAATTGCTAAAAGCCATTTGGCGGATACTTGGCTCAACAATACCAGAAATAACGATATTGATTTTGTCACTTTCGGGAATATCCCAGGACAGTTTATGAAGAAGGGTTAATTTTTTATAGTAATAGTTCACAAAAGTTTTTTCTTCCGAACTCGAAAATAATGAAGCACTCTTAAAAAGTGTACCAATAGCTTGCGGATCAATGTCATAAATCTCCCGAAACCGTTTTTTGAAATCATTCCATCCAAGTCCCGAGAAACCTGAAGTTAAAAACCACTCGCGTGCCCGTCCCGCCAATTTATCCACCGCATTTCTCATTACAGTCACTTCGTCCCATCGTAAAAAATATGCTTTTTGTTCAAATAACTGAATCCACTTATTTGCCGAAATGTTTTTTAACGACGGATCAAAGTCTGGTATTGTCTCCCAAGAATAAGAATTATTTGGCTGGCTTACCTTGAACTGCAAATTTTTTATTTCCTTAATTTCTGATATTAAAAATTTCACCTGCTCCTCTACGCTCACAGCTTTCTCTGAAGCAGTAGAATGCCTCTCGCCCAAAAGTGGTGGGGTATAGCTCCTTTCAGACATGTTGTGCAGCAACAAAAACACAAACCACACAAATTATAATAGGCCACAGCCACACCCAGTAAGCCTGGTACGCACTAAACTAAATATATTAATCCAAATGTCTGTGACACCCTGTAGGTCGCTACGCCCAAAATCACAATTTTTCGTATATGCGCGACGTAATTTAGAAATGTTTTTTTTTTTTTCCTACTTCTGACTTTATCAGGATAACCAAATAAAAGCCTACATACGATTAATTAAAACTATATTATTAGGAATAATAATATGCCTTTACAATTGAGCGTTCTTTAAAAGACTAACTCTTTTACGAAAACTAATACTGCCTTGACAGATTTTTTATAAACGTCCATATCGATATCCGTGTTTACGTTAACACACTTAAGACCTAATTTATGGGTCTGCGTTCCTGGAATATCGGCACCACAGGCTTCACTGATACACGGCTTGTACGCCGTATTTTAGTATTTCTAACACTACTTAAATTCAAATATCTATATTAATAATAACAGCCACTTTCTAACTTTAACACCCTGTATCCTAAACAGTAGTCATAGGATTAGATTGTGCCCATGAGAACATCGAAAATAACAACATATAAAAAAATTAGAAAAATTAACCGAAGGCCATTTTCCATGAGAAAAGTGCGGAGTCTTTTAGGGGAGCCTTTTTACCGTAAGCTTCCGTTAAAATCTCAACAAGGTGAAAGGAACCCATACAGATATTCAATGTCAAAAAACAAACAATAATTAATAAGCCAAGCAGTTTAACAAGGTGATTTCACGTGATATCTGAGTGCCTGATTTTATTTATAATTTTGCCGCCAGTCTCCGCGAGATTCAGTACAATCATAAGATCATTTTTAATGTTTTAAGAATATTTAGCGTTTTTGTTGGTTGTTTTTTAGTGTGCTTATCCAAATGAATTCACGACTTTAGGCTTTGGCGAAGCAAGCATTTACAGATGATATACGGGTATATAAATATAAATATATTTATATATTATATATTATATATATATATATATATATATATATATATATATATATATATATATATATATATATACATATATTATATTGGTGGTAGTTATACTGGTTGTGTGTAAAAATCTTTTTAAAATGTGACAATGTTTTTAATTTATTATGAATGTATTGGTAGAAAATTACTATGAATCATATTATTTGTAGACATTTTTGCAATTTTGAGCTTACTGAGTTTTCATAGCTTATTCAACGATTTAATTTATTTTACCAGTTTTAACTAATTTTGCTTTGTATTCCTTTTTATTTGGGATTCCAATCAAAAACTACATAGTCTTTATTTAATTATAAAATATTTTATTCATTTAAGCCTGCTACTCATTATTCGGTTTGATTCGTTAATTCGAATGGGCGAATATTTCATCCACACTATTCAGCAATTTTTATTTAATTCATTCGCATGGATTTCATGTATTTCAATTTATGACAATTCACAAAAAACAAAAGATTTGATGTGGACGAATGGTTCGCTGAAGTCAAAGCCTACTTAACTATTCCCTCAAAAAACGAAATCGTCGAACGGACGAACGAGACTCTCCACACTATGCAGGCGAATCAACGAACGGACGAATGAACGAATAGTGAGTACCGGGCTTCAAATTGCTTATAAGAACGAATTCTTGAAAAGTATATTAAGATTTTTTTTAATGAGCTAATTCTAATGAATATATAATAAATAGTGTAAAAAAAAAAAATTAAGTTCACAGTATTGGCAAAACAGTATATAATTTTTACTAGATAAAATTAGCCAAATTATGAAATAAAAGAAAATTCTATTTTTTCTATTCTAAGACTAAGAAAAGGTAAATAAATGTGTTAGGATGTTGAATCAATAGTATATTCTAATAGAAAATTAATTAAACAATTTTAAATGTAATGACTATGAAAAGGTATTTTAATTTACATAGTTATACAAGGCTAGTCACTAATTAAACAAAAAACATGTCAAATATTTATTAGGAACACAGAATTGAAAGTATTACGCATTTGGTACTTTAAAAGAATCTCAAAATACAACTTGCTTTTCTGTTTAACTCAGGGGTTCTGTTTGATATCCAAGTTTTTATAGGCGGCGAACGATTGGTTAAGACCCCTATATTATCTCCGAGCGTGCGAAATGTCTAAGAGAGCGATGTGTTTAGGTTTTCACCGATCCAGCGTAGAGTAAAATATAGAATAGCAGTGACAAAGTACACGAAATAACTCTTGTTTAAAAATATATATTGACAAATTTCTAACAAGTTCTAAAATTTAAACATAACGCCCTTCTAAGTTATAATAAATTTATTTATAAAGATTTACGCCCTAAAATACTTCCTTTAATATACCCAAAATTTTATTTGTACTAAAATGAAAATCTATATATTTAAAACACTAAGGTAGATTTTCAGCAAGTTCGTGAGAGAGTTGTACTGCATCAATTTACATGATTTTTTTTTTAAATGATCGTCTAGTTACCGAGATCTCTCAACATTATTTTTTGTATTGTTTTATTGCGTATTTTTTCTATAAAACCAATAGGTTTTTCTTCAACATTTCTGGACAATGTGGTAAATGTGCTCATATTCTTATAATTCCCCTTGTACACCAAATCTTTAAGTGTTCCCCACAAATAAAAGTCCAAACAGGTAAGGTGAGGTGACCTTGGAGGCCATGTAAAGAGGGAGCCTCTTCTAATCCAACGATTGGGAAAGTGCCTGTTTAAATAATTTCGTACATTTTGGGAAAAATGAGCGGGGCAGCCATCATGCTGAAACCCCATGTCTCTAATTACAGCAAGTGGCACATCTTCTAAGAGCTTCGGCAAAGCGTTTTTTAAAAAGTCTAAATAATTTTTATCGTTCACATGATTTTCACAAATATGTCGGCCTATTATTCTCCCATCAAAAATCCCGCACCACACATTAATGCTTCACCGGTGCTGGTTGTCTATATCACGCATCCAATACGGATTAGAATCACCCCAATAGTGCATGTTGTGCAAATTTAAATTACCGGTGTTAGTAAATTGTAGCCTCATCAATCCATAATATCCGAGCTAAAAGATTTGGGTTCTCGTCAATCATATTTCGAAGCCAATAGCAATAGTTAAGTCTGTTGTCAGAATCAGTTAAGAGTAAGGCCTAGTGCAATACAATGTGGTAGGGATGCATCTTATAATCACTCAAAATTTTTTGTACAGATCCGTAAGATATTGGCAAATTCCGGGAAATATCGCGTATACCCGCTTGGGGATAAGCATTAACGTAGGCTAAGACACTAATAATATTATCTTCGTTTGTTATTAGACGTTGCCTTCTTTGTACAGCAAGTCTGTTTCTCTTAAACCCCTAACCAATCGTCGAAACACTTTCCACAACTCAAAGTATATTGCCTAGACGCAATTACAGCATTTTCAAAACATTGGAAAAAAATGGCCAACTTGTCATATGGCTCTTGATTGGAATACATTATTTTATGAAAGAACACACAGTAATTAGAAACAATAACACTAAAAAGAACTATAACAAGAACAAAATCAATAATAACAAATTAAAATCCTACTTTTTATAACCCCAACAAGATAAATACTTGTCAAAATAACAATAATTGATGGCCGCTCTTATTGCGTTTGTAGTCATGGCCTTCCAAGACGTAATCGCACTACTTGCTTCAAAAGTTATTTAATATTTGCATTGAAATGAATAGTCGGTATTTTGAATATTTTAGAACTCTATTGTAAATAAGGTAAGGTTAGAAAATAAGGTTTTTGGAAATACCAAAGTCTATTCAGGAAAATTTAATAAATCGGAAATAAAATCACTCAAAATTTTTTGTACAGATCCGTAAGATATTGGCAAATTCCGGGAAATTTCGCGTATACCCGCTTGTGGATAAGCATTAATGTAGGCTAAGACCCTAATAATATTATCTTCGTTTGTTATTGGACGTTGCCTTCTTTGTACAGCAACAGGTTGTACTTAGCCTGTTTCTCTTTAACCCCTAACCAATCGTCGAAACACTTTCCACAACTCAAAGTATATTGCTTAGACGCAATTACAGCATTTTCAAAACATTGGAAATAAATGGCCAACTTGTCATATGGCTCTTGATTGGAATACATTATTTTATGAAAGAACACACAGGAATTAGAAACAATAACACTAAAAAGAACTATAACAAGAACAAAATCAATAATAACAAATTAAAATCCTACTTTTTATTACAGCATTTTCAAAACATTGGAAAAAAATGGCCAACTTGTCATATGGCTCTTGATTGGAATACATTATTTTATGAAAGAACAAACAGTAATTAGAAACAATAACACTAAAAAGAACTATAACAAGAACAAAATCAATAATAACAAATTAAAATCCTACTTTTTATAACCCCAACAAGATAAATACTTGTCAAAATAACAATAATTGATGGCCGCTCTTATTGCGTTTGTAGTCATGGCCTTCCAAGACGTAATCGCACTACTTGCTTCAAAAGTTATTTAATATTTGCATTGAAATGAATAGTCGGTATTTTGAATATTTTAGAACTCTATTGTAAATAAGGTAAGGTTAGAAAATAAGGTTTTTGGAAATACCAAAGTCTATTCAGGAAAATTTAATAAATCGGAAATAAAATCACTCAAAATTTTTTATACAGATCCGTAAGATATTGGCAAATTCCGGGAAATTTCGCGTATACCCGCTTGTGGATAAGCATTAATGTAGGCTAAGACCCTAATAATATTATCTTCGTTTGTTATTGGACGTTGCCTTCTTTGTACAGCAATAGGTTGTACTTAGCCTGTTTCTCTTTAACCCCTAACCAATCGTCGAAACACTTTCCACAACTCAAAGTATATTGCTTAGACGCAATTACAGCATTTTCAAAACATTGGAAATAAATGGCCAACTTGTCATATGGCTCTTGATTGGAATACATTATTTTATGAAAGAACACACAGGAATTAGAAACAATAACACTAAAAAGAACTATAACAAGAACAAAATCAATAATAACATATATATATATATATATATATATATATATATATATATATATATATATATATAATATATATATATATATATATATATATATATATATATATATATATAATATATATATATATATATATATATATATATATATATATATATATATATATATATATATATATATATATATATATATATATATATATATATATATATATATATATATATATATACTGATCCCCCTGGTGTTGTGACATCCGATGAAAATTGGAACTTTGTGACATCTAGCCGAAAGAAGGGACGTAAAGAAAAAACAAAAATATGACTTTTGTAGAATTTAAAGGGGATTTTATTTATTATATCCTTGTGACATCCATTTATATCTAATATACATTTGCGCAAAAGCTACGCTGAAACATCCGCCAAAAATTTCGAGTAAGGTGTGACATCCCTACAGCATATTAACTCTGCGAGTTAGAAAAAGAGACAAGATATTTACCAAGTGAGTTGTGTGACCTCAGAATATTTGCACGGTCTCTCGACAGCTGTAATGGAAAGTGTTTTGGCTGAGTGTGATATTAAAAAAAATTGTACTTTTGTTAATGTATTGTAAATTACCTCTTTAGCCAATCAACAAACGAGTTTTCCATAATCATTATCGTTTATAAAAATAAAATATTTAAAAAATATTAATGAGAAAAATATAATTTTTTTCTTTAACAACCAACATAATTTTCTATTTTGACGGACAGTATAGATTGATTACCCATAGATTACTTTTGTCGGAATAAGATTTTATAATTACAGCAGGTCAAAATAAATATCAATTCTAATTGCTAAGACGGAGTTAACACAAATTGTAGGAAAACTAGGTGGACTGAAATAAAAAGTAAAATTAATATTACCGTTTCCAATGCTCGTACCTTGAATTTGTAACAAACTGTATGCATGCGCAACTTTTCGTTAGTTTAATCGACTATATCTCACATTAAAAATAAACTTGAACTCAAATGTCGGCATATTGAGTATAAGCATGCGCTTACAGAATCTGTCAAGTCTCTTGATGAAAAACTCATAATGCTTGGACGTATTGCGCATCACACAATTTGACTATTAAAAATCGGCATTTCGTGATGTAGTGTATTTCACTCATCGAATTGTGAACCGTTTAGATTAGAACTCGGTAATTTCCTTTCTGCTGTTTCTAAATCTTATGGAAGAAAACAATGAATATAAGTGGTTTAATGAATATTACAATAATTATCATAAGTCATACAATAAAAAACAATTAACTGAGATGTGTACCAAGTAAATACTTAACAGATATTGTTCGTAAAGGAAGCGGTTTCCTTAGAATCATTGTTCTGTAAAGCAAACCAGCAGTGTACCTAATTACCGATGTCACAAACCGACCATGTATTAGAATTGTATTGAAGATGATTAGGAAGATACAATATATTGTTATCATTACTTCCCTCACAAAGGGTAGGTATTGTAATCGTGAAAAAATCACCCTCCCAGATTTTTTCAGATCTTTACGTTTCAGGGTCCCTAAATGACGAAAAACATATTTTCTCGATTCCGTCGGTCTGTCAAAAATTAAGGGTAATATCGAGATGACCTGGTAACATTTTGGTAAAAATCCAATATGGCAAAACAAAATGGCGGCCTTGTGAAATGTAAAAAAAGTTATTACTAAAAAAGTGCTTTTCCAATTTATCTCAAATTGTGCACAAAAATTAAGTATTATGTAGGAATCAACTGGTAAAATTTTGGTACGAATCCAAGATGGCGGAACAAAATGGCGGCTTAATAAAGATTTAGCCTGAAAAACTACTTAATGCCCTGATTTCAAATTGTGTGCTATAACTAATTGTAGTATAGAGATGAACTAGTAAAAGTGTGGTACTAATTCAGGATGGGGAAACAAAATGGCGGCCAAATAAAATTTTTGTAATCTGCAAAAATCAGCCTCTCAGGTTTTACATATCTTCGCGTTTTGGCGTCCTTAGATGCCTAAAATATATTTAATTTAGTCGGTTTGTCTGTCTGTCTGTCATTTACCGGCATAGCATCAAAACGATTCATCAGATTGACTTCAAATTTTAGTCAAAAATTAAGGCTCATATGGAGATGACCTGGTAATTATTATCCACTAAAATAACTAATCATCCAATTTTTCTTAAATTTTGTACAAAAATCAAGTATTATGTAAGAATCAACTGGTAAAATTTTTGGTATGAATCCAAAATGGCGGAACAAAATGGTGGTTTAATAAAATATTTAAACATACAGCCTGAAAAAACTACTTAATGAACTGATTTAAAATTGTGTGCAATAACTTATTGTAGTAGAGAGATGCGCTAGTAAAACTGTTGTATTAATTAAAGATGGCGAAACAAAATGGCGGCCAAATAAAACTTTTGTAATCTGAAAAAATCATATTCTAAGGTTTTACGTATCGTCGCGTTTTGGCGTCCCTAGATGCCAAAAATATGTTTTATCAAGACCGTTGGTCCGTCTGTCGGTTTGTTTGTCTGTCTATAAGTTTGCGGCATAGCTTAAAAATTACTCCTTAGACCTAATGAAACATTAAAAAAAATGTATTACTTAAAAAACTAATTATCCAATTGGCATGAATACAAGATGGAGGAACAAAATGGCGATTAAATAAAATATTTAGAAATTCAGTCTAAAAAACTACTTAATGAACTGATTTCAAATTGTGTGCCATAACTAATTTTATTATAGAGATGAATTAGTAAAAGTATGGCACTAATTCAATGGTGGAACAAAATGGCGGCCAAATAAAATTTTTGTAATCTCAAAAAAATACGCTAGCAGGTTTTACATATCTTCGCGTTTTAGCATCCCTAGGTGCCAAAAAATATGTTTTATCAATTCGGTGGTCCATCTGCCGGTTTGTCTGTGGGTTGTGAAACATTAAAAAATTATTACTAAAAAAACTAATTTACCTGAAAATTTGTAAAAAAATCGAGTGTACATGAACAAGTAATATTTCGGTATGAATATAAGATGGCAAAACAAAATGGCGGCCTAATATTTAAAAAATCAGTCTGAAAAAACTACTTATTAGATTAATTTGAAATTTTGTGCAGCCAATAAATATAATATAGAGATAAACTGTTAAAGTTGTGTAACGAATTCAAGATAGCGAAATAAAAAAAATTAACGTGAAAAAATCTTCTTATTTAATTGACAGTAAATTTTGTAGAAAAATTAAATATGATATAAGGATAAACTGGTCCGAATTCAACATAACGTAACAAAATCGCGGTGTGGGACAATGTAAAAACTACTTATTGAAATAATTTTAAATTATGTCCAAAATTAAGTGTGGCGTAGGTAGAAACTGGTAAAATATTAATAGGGATCCAATAAAATACGGTATATATTTGTGTTCCTAAATAACTGCTCATTGATTAACACTTCACTATTCTTAGAAAAGGAAATATTCATAATGAGAAAAGTTCTGGCTAAAGGAAATTTAACGAGGTTTTTTTATTTTGTGATCTGCAATATTTTTGTTACCATACAGATGCTATGGATTCGGCGTTATACTAGGATAACTCTGTACAATTCTGCGCCTCACATACAGAGTGGTATAACAGTGCGTTCAACTCCATTAGCTCGGCTATTGCGGGGATGAAAAAAATTATACGAAACTGGTAGAGATTGCTGAGAGCTACAATCTAAAATTATTTTCGATTATACAGGTAAGACAAAAGTATTGTAATTGTATTGTTTCAGGATCCCTAGATACCGAAAAACATCTTTTCTCAATTTCGTCGGTCTGTCTGTCAGGCTGTCTGTAAGTCTACAGCTAAATAAGAATAACATGGTAACATTTTGGTAAAAATCTGGTATCGTGGAATAAAATCGCGGCTTATTAAAATGAAAAAAGAAAATTACTAAAAAACTGCTTATCCAATTTCCTCAAATTTTGCAGAATGTGGGGTACATTTCCAAGAAGGCGAAATAAAATATCAGCCTAATAAAATTTTAAGAAATTACATTGACATAGGGATAAAATAAAAAAAATTTGGGGTCGAGCCTTGATAGTGAACAAAAATGGCGGCCTAATTAAATGTATCAGTAACATAAAAAATACGTATACAACGGAGTTGAAATTTTACACATAAATAAAGTGTAAAACAGAGATGAACTGGTAAAATTTGGTCTATCCCATGTCGCGAAACAATAGAAATGAATAGTAATAGAAATGCAAAATAATTAAAATTATAAAATGTTGACAACAAATAAAAGCATAATTAAAAAAAAACGGTATGTGTATATGAAGAAACAGTAGAAATATACTGAAAATGAATATGAAGAAAAATAAATTTTAAAAAATCGGGTAATTCTGCTTTACCCGGAATATCCCTCGTAACAAATTCCACCACACATAGATAACAGTTTATTATTGGCAATAATTTTATAGATATTGTATAAATTGTACTTATAATCTCCTATAAGTTAAGTATTGGTTATTGGGGTACAATAATAGGTAAAAACCCTTTTAACAGAACTGTCCTCGTAATAAAGAAAATAGGCACATATTGATGTTTATACAGTGTGTTATCTTACTACCAAATAACTATATGGATATATCTTAGTCTTATCGAGAAATTCGTCATTTCGCGAAGAGCTTAGTGAGTGCATTAAGCATCGGCATATTGAGTAAAAACATAAAGTTGCATCGTCTGGATGGGCTCTTCTTAAAAAGTCCAAACCATTTCCACGTATTATGTATTACACAATCTGCCTAAATTAAAGACTTGCAGGTTCATGGAGTGCCCAAGAAAAAGGGCATTTTGTGTTTAAATGATATACAGTGTGGTCCAACAGTGCGTTCAAATCCAATAGCTCGGTTATTGTGAGAATTAGAACAAAATTGTACGAAAGTTGTAAGGACTGCTGAGAGCTGTAACCTAAAATTATTTTCGATTATGTAGCATTGAAGATACGTTTGCCACAAACCAAATTTACATTTTTTTAAATGGAACACCCTGTATATTGTTTTATTTTCCGATTCCTCCCTTTTTGGCCATTCACCCAATATAGGGTTTATGGCCACTTTTCGATATTATGAGACGTATCTTTGACGGCTTGTATTTTTTTTAATGCGTTAGCATAAATCATTCTAACATGGTGAAAATTTCCAAATGTGGTCTTCTTTTAACTGCGGTTCTTTAGCATTCTTTGATTACGGTATACAGGGTAAATAAAAATCCCGGATGCAAATTTTATCAATTAATCTAAATAGCATGGTCTGTTATTATTATATTTTCAGATTCCTCCTTATTAGCTATTGATTTTGTATACGGTTTGTGTGGTCTATACAGAGTCGTTCAAGATT